>LQHL01001872.1:29788-73723 GCA_001655755.1 Hemisphaericaspora haegerdaliae
GCAATGTTATATTGATGTGCTTCAATAAACCAAACACCTCTAGACATCAAACCGGCTGCAATTAAATAAAGGATACAAGTAGAAATGACCAAGAAAATTTGCATGGAAACACTAGAACCGAAGTAATACAAGAGAGCACCAACGGCAATACCACAAATCAAACCAACAATAACTGGAAGCGGGAACGAAGAAGCAGGCTGATTTAATCCAACACCACCAACGAAAACAACGGCTTCTAAACCTTCTCTCAATGTGGTAATGAAAGGCAAAATAAACATAGCATACTTTTTAGTAAGATGTCCGATCTTAAACCTGTCTTTCTTGTTTTCTGGGTTCTTGACCAAAGCCTTTGCTAACTTAATTCTCCATTTTTCTTTCATCTTGTTAATTCTCAACATAGGAATACCCATCAAAGAAATAATAACACTTGCAATAATACAGAAAATACCTTCCCATAAATCTTCGGATTTACCCCAAATATCTTTACCTAAACCATAGAAAGCACCAATGAAAGCACCACCAATAATTAAACAGACCAAAATACCTAATCCACCACCTAACCAAACCTGACGAACTAATTTTTTGTAAGTCTGTGGGTCTTGAGTAGCACCACCTAAACCTTGCTTCAAGAAAGCCAATAAAACGGAAATAACAATAACCGCTTCTAAGGATTCTCTAAAAACAATAAAAAAGATCTGGACGTTAAATACGTTAGCCATTTTGTATTGTTCAAGATATGTTAGTAAGCTTTAAGTATATGTTGTTGTTCCTTTATAAAATTTCTCTTTATCTTCGTCGGAGTCGTTAGAGAATTGAGGGAGGGGGGAATAAAAAGATAATCAAGACTACAAAAGCTTGACCTAAGGATTCAGAGATTTGTGATCTAAAGAAAAGAAAAGAAAAACTAAAAAGAAGGAAAAGGAAGGTATTTCATATGAGCAAAGAGAAGGAAAATTAGGGAGTATTTATATAGCATTGAGAAATGTCTTCGCAGCCCCAAAGATACTGGTGAAATCTTAAATTTTCATAAATATTTTTTTCCATCTAGATTATAATATTTTTTAACATCTAAATTATCTGATGAAAACTTTTTACACTCATGCATAAAAAATAATTTGTACCACAAAACTAATTTTCTTCTGTCTTAACAGTTTATGATTTTCAAGTATTGGGAACCCATTATAAAGACAAGACTATAATCAGTGATTTCCTTTCGTCAACCCCCATCCGAGTTATAATTTCCTGTGTATTCCAGCGTAGTAGCGTACTCACTAAGTTTTGGGAGACTGAACAGAAAGTATAAAGTGCTATTACTATTGTCTCCTTTAAACTGTAAAAATACCTAAGCCATTTTATGAAAATTAGCCAATTACAGAAGGTCAAGCTACAAAGATTTCGTAACTACTGAAACATAATAAAGGCCACTTCCTGATTCGGAAAACCGGAAATACCTAAAAAACGATGACGTTCTTTAATATTATTACATGGTCGGTTGAATTATGTACATAGGTCCTTTTTACAATCTCAATAATCAAATGTTTAGTGGTATGTCTCATGATAAAATCGCAATAAAGTCGGTCATGAGTATGAAATAAGAAGAGGCTTAAAAATACATTGACAACATTCAATTGGCCGGTAAAAGACAAGGAAATCACTACACTTTCTTTTTGGTACTACATTCCTTCAATTTCGGACGCCTCGAAGAAAGAAACATTACCAAGTACCAATCTGTTTTTTCACAAGGACCCAACTTGCTCCACTGTTTCCCGGAATGCGCTCGTTCTCAGGGTCATTGATTAAGTGAAATGTATTATTACACCTGCCACTTTATGGAGACACAAGACTACGCGTGTTCAATGGCTCTTCAACCCTCAATAAATAATAACACCGCTTCTAATCTACTTTATTAAAAAATACTTCAAAAAGTCTTGGCAAGAATTTTGGTAAGATTTTATTGTAAACTTACCAATAATTCAATAAGCAAAATCTCTTCTACATACTCTCCCCCTAAACAATGTCCAATCTCACTTATGGTATATGACATCAGCGCTAATATATTCCTTTCTACAATAGTCTCGACAAAAACGCTAGAGAAGAAGTTGCTCTGGTTATGTTTCCAAAACCTCCTTAGAAACAGCAACATTATATATTTTCCGAAACCCATCCCACAAAAAAGTGCTATTCTAGAAATTTGCAGCCATTTAAAACCAATTGTTAACCGAGAACTGTGTCTGCAGCCATTTGAATCTAACTGTTAACCGAGAACTGTGTTTGGAATTCTTCTAGAAAAGAAGCTAGGTCCTATACCTTATGCGTTAGATTATCGATGTTAGTAATATTTAACTTCAAATTTTGTTAACCCCGTTAAATATGTATTAAAATTAAAGATAAAAAAATATATACCCTCAGTAAATTACCCCCCACAGTAATATAAAAGTTTAGAAACTCGATATTAGTGGTACTTTGATATATTTTCCTTGATAAATAGAACCAACTACTCAAATCAAGGAAAATACTTTAGAAATGACTCGACTTGGAAAAATAAAGGAAATTGCAAAAAAAGAAATTAAGAACAAAAACGATCAAATATGGTTAAATATCACCATGAAACCTATGCTGTTGGATCAAGAAATATTTATCAAACTAGAAGTATGTGTGTGTGTGTGCGACTACTATTGTTGATAAACAATTTCAATAACCAACTAAAAGATAGATATCATGACTACTTGGTTTCCATAAGATGATCTTCATCTTCTGAAGTTCTAACAGCAGCGTTAGCTTCGAACTTTTGTTGCTTAACTTTTTCGAATAAATCTTTCTTCTCGGCTTCAGATAACTCCAACTTCTTCTTGCCCTTAATGTGATACATTGGGTTCAATTGACGCAACTTCAAGTTCTTGGCAAATGGTAAGTGACCAGTTCTTTCTTCGTAAAGCATTAATAAGATGACAGCAATAATTACAATCCAGTAGACATTGTAAGAAATCACGGAACCATAAGTAGCTGAATTTTGCCAACCCAATAAAGCATTGAAGATATCCCAACCATGATCCATTAAGGGGTTACAACAATTGACATGCCAAACGGACTTCGCAATATCATAGGTACCTGGACCAGCACCGTTTTCAGCGGCATCACCACCAGTTGCAATGTTATATTGATGTGCTTCAATAAACCAAACACCTCTAGACATCAAACCGGCTGCAATTAAATAAAGGATACAAGTAGAAATGACCAAGAAAATTTGCATAGAAACACTGGAACCGAAGTAGTACAAAAGAGCACCAACGGCAATACCACAAATCAAACCAACAACAACTGGAAGCGGGAAAGAAGAAGCAGGTTGATCTAAACCAACACCACCAACGAAAACAACGGCTTCTAAACCTTCTCTCAACGTGGTAATAAATGGCAAAATAAATAAAGCATACTTCTTGGTGATGTATCCGATCTTAAACCTGTCTTTCTTGTTTTCTGGGTTTTTGACCAAAGCCTGTGCTAACTTGATTCTCCATTTTTCTTTCATCTTGTTAATTCTCAACATAGGAATACCCATTAAAGAAATCAATACGCACGCAATTAAACAGAAAATACCTTCCCAAAGAGATTCGGATTTACCCCAAATATCTTTACCTAAACCATAGAAAGCACCAATGAAAGCACCACCAAGAATTAAACAGATCAAAATACCAATCCCAGCACCCAACCAAACTTGACGAACCAATTTTTTGTAAGTTTGTGGGTCTTGAGTAGCACCACCTAAACCTTGCTTCAAGAAGGCTAACAAGACAGAAACAATAATAGCTGCTTCCAATGATTCTCTGAAAACAATAAAGAAAACCTGGACGTTAAAGACGTTAGCCATTTTGGTTTTCCTAGTGTTTTAGTATTTTTGCAGATTTAAAATTTATTTGTTAGTTTTGTGTATTTCCTCGATTTGTTCTTTGTCAGAGTCGTTTTGAGGGAGTAGGGGTAGTTAATAAAAAAATAAACGAAACTTTGTAAAAGCCTCGATGTATAAGCCAATGGATTCAGAGATTTGTGGTCTAAAGAAAGGAAAATATAAAAGCCCAGGAGGCTTAAACTTGAAAACAGCGGATTCCATGTAGCATTTAAATAGAGCCAGAATTAACAAAGAATTTAGTTTTACATTTTTCAAAATATTATTTCAGAGAAATTATCAGATTAAAACTTTTCTTGGATCTCTTTAAAAATAATATTTCCTCCTTGGAGAACTTTTGAAACTTAAGACTCATTTTACCGAAGTCTGAAACAACAAATATGAACTTTATCCAAAGACGAACAGCTTGATATATTTATTTTTGATAACTGAGAATGTATTTCAATTGAATGTAAGTCCATGACTATGTATATCCTCCAGCATTCTAACAGACATAGAAGACATTAGAACTCAGAATTACATTTGGAAATATTTTTTCAGATGAAAAAGATAAAAAATATGTGCGATATTTTATTAAACTAAACTGTAAATTATCATTTTTCGAAAATTTCTCCATCCAATCACTCCACTGCATCATACATAACCTGCAATTAGAGAACAATTTTCAGAGCAGTTTCAGACGAGAAGGGCTGAACCCAAACTTTATTTTAATTGGAGGAAATAAAATTCAACCAACCAGACCTTCGCACTAGAAAAACAATGTGCGGATCTAGGAAATCTAATTTCACTACTTGAATTACGGGCATTGAGTCTGATTCAATTTATAGACCCAAGAAAAATGAAACATGAATTAAAGGAAGGGGCGTTCCTGAAAAATATGCATACAAAATATATGGCGTATCCTTTACCGAATCCTATGGCGATTTGGTTAGAGACCCATGTCTACATTTTTTTGTCTACATAAGCATCACGTCATTTTATCCGTACGATATTTTCCATAGTCTCTCTATCAGATAGTCATTGAAAGTGACTGTTTCATGGATGGTAGTAGTCAAGTCATTGCTATCCTGTCAATGACTTTAACAAGAAAACACAGAGGTTACGCTGTTCATAAAAATATGTCAATGTATTGTTCTGGTTACGAATCAAAGTCTTGGCCCATCAAAGAGAAACAGTGATTCCTCTTAATTGGGTATTACAACGCTGCTGGCCTTGGCAAGGGTTCATCCTGGCAATTCTCTATTGTATACAACTTGGACAATGCGCACTCACACAAATGAAAATTATGGACATAAATAAGTTTCATGCGATAAAAACCAGTGAAACAGTAAATCAGACTTCTGTTAATAGCAAAATGTTAACTTAGCTCTATGAAACGATAGTTTTCTCTCTAGCTCGATTTACATTCTTCCTGACATTCAAATACCTTAATGGTTAAATTTGTAGGGTTGACAAGGAGAAAATCATCCAAGGACATTCATGATGTTTCTTGACCTTGAAAATCTCTAAAGTCACAATATAACATGATCAAATTTTTTTATAATACACATGGTCTACTTACAATGTAAACAAACAGAAAACTAAAATACATTCAAATAAGTAATTCTACATCATTTTCTTCTTATAATCCGCAAATGACAATTTCTTAACCGGCTTTGGAGGACTTGCTGCAGTTGCTGACCTTAATACAGTCTCATCCTCCGTCTTGTCAACTATACTTGAAACAACTGGAGTAACCACTGACTCAATAATCTTCGGAATATTTCCGTTGCCGCTGTGCTCATTTTCTTTATCTAATTTCAAATCAGATTCAATCAAGATTTTCTCAACCTTGGCTTCCATCTCCTTTACCTTTGGTTTCAATTTTTCGTCTATCACCCGCTCTATATTCATAACCACCTCAGGAATTACAGGAATTGGAATATCATTAAACAACTCAGTAGATTCTTCATCTCCTTGAACAACATCTTCAATATCTTCTTCAGGTCTATTTACCACTTTTTGGAAAGTTTCCACATATACACCACTTAATAATTGCTGTTTGAAAGGCACCTTAAACAAAATCGAAGGTTTGCTATTGTGAATCTCTTCATCGCCCTTTCCGTTCTCCAACACTTCAGGTACAATCTCTGCGACTCCCAATAATTGTGCTTTTAATGATTCATCACGTATTAGCATTCGTTCATCCCAAGAGATATACTCTTTATTTGGTTTGGGAATGATCAAGTCTTCCTTCGACTTCGTCAAATTAACATTGCTTATAGAACTTGCCTTTCGTGTCGACCTCAACAAATATGAAGTTGCCTTTTTAATTTTGAAAATCGCGCAAGTGGAATAATTATTTGTTGAACAACCGCATTCTGCAAAATGAAGAATATTATCGACATAGGTAATCAAGGACGACTTTTCCAAATTAGTTAGATTTTCAAACTTTTCCGTAGAATTGTTTTCATAAAGTCTTAAAATAGGGTGCATTGGATCCCATTCCCAAGGCAATCTCAATTCTTCGTCATGAGATTCAGCTTTCAATATGATAGGTTTAGATGTTAAAACCATAAACCTGAACATATTCTTTTCGGGAATATAAACTGGCTGAATTCGACAATTGGAGGACATAGGACATGCTTTTCGAATGAATCTACTTTCATTTCCCACGAATCGAGAATCAAGAACAATATCCACTTTATCTTCATTATTGGGAATAGAAGTTTTTAATACCTTTGGCTTTGTTGCACCCCACATTGGATATTGATTGACTTTATCATGACAATAATTCTTAAATAGATCAATTTCACCCAAATACTCAATCACAGGAGTATTCTCCGGAATGATTAAAGAATCAGTATTATGACTACTTATAAACAACGATAACCGAGAGATCCCGTTGAATTTCTGCTTTTGGTTCTCCGAATAAGGTTTAACTTGAATAATAGTTTTGTTATGGTTTCTCTTTTTCAGTAACTTATGATGTTCCTGTAAATATTTTCGATGATTTGGTAGATGAATTTTACTCATTTTGATAGATTTAAATTGATTCATTGTCATTATTTCAACATCCTTAAAGAATCTCTTCTGTTGATCTGGTTTGGGTAAATTTTGAAATTGCTGATAGAACATTTCACCAAGACCAGTAACAAGTCCACGGATATTCTGTCGTTTATAATCATTCAGTGCAAGTTTATAGTACACAGCTTGGTATGCCTCGGCCGTCATTCCGTCTTCCAACAATTCATTGTCTTTGTTGGGTAAATTCTCTTCGGCTTGTGGTACATGAGTCTCTTGTTTTGTGTCTTCCTGAGCACCCGGTGTAGTCGATGCTGACTCCCTCTTTTCTTCCACCTTTCTTTTTTTATCAATTCTATCCAGATTCAGTTGTTTTCTCTTATTTGGGGGCATTCCTTGATTTTGGTGTTGCTGTTGCTGTTGTTGAAGTGGTTGTGGCGGTTCCACATGCTGCATTTCCTGAGTTTCTATAAAACCACTTTGTTGCTGCAGTTGTAAGCTAGCATCAACTGCATTGGCTCTCTCATTTTCCAATCTAAGTAAGGTCCTGCGACGACATACTTCAGCATCAAATTTTCCCCATTTAGATGAATCACAGTAATAGCATTTATATTCTTCTTCAGGAACTTCCTCGTTTGACTGATATCCCATACAAAGGCAATGCTGCCATCTGTAACATACGTCACATTGAATTGTAAACCCATCATCGTCGTCAATTCCACAAATACATCCGATTAGACCAGAATCAGGATCAACTTGATAGGAAGCCAATGGGGGTGGTATAAATTTGACTTGATGTTGTTTTGATGGTGTAGGAGTGCGTCGACGCGGAGGAGGAGAAGAAGGTGACGTTGGCCTGACTACCTTGCTCTTCATTGTCTCATCTTCTGTTTTCTCATCTTCTGTTTTGTCGTCATTTTCAGCTTCTGTTAATTGATCTTCATCTCCTCTTTCCTTTTTAGGTTTACCAAGTTCAAATTTAACAACAGTGGCTCTCTCTTTAGACAAAAGAGGTGGTGCTGATGTTTGTCTCTGTTCTTGTTTTTGCTCCACATGCTTTAAAGGTAACGGTATATCAGCAGCGGCAGTTAAAGCAGCGGCAGCAATCATCGCATTGTTACTATTTCTCTCTCCAGTTTCTAAATCTATTCCTCGAACAAATAGACTTGGCACTTTCGGGGATATATGGATATTTCTATGTTTGTTGATATTAGCGTCTGGTGTTGAGCGTGATCTTTCATGAGTGGGTTTGAAATTTCCTTGTTTAGGTAAGTTTGAAGAAGGAGAGATGGATTTGTTCCCAGATTGTCGATTCATAGGTGGTGTTATTTGCTTTGATGTGACAGGTGGCGGTTGCGTTTTATTGATCGTAAGTAAAATTTGGGGTTCTGGGGTATTTATCAAAATGCTAATTGAACTTTTTCGTACTGGTTGATTTGGGTTCGATATTTGAGGTCGTGGTATTTCATTTTCCACGGGTGATGAAAAGCTCTGTTCTTGAGTTTGGTGAGATGGGAATGGCTGATGTAGAGGTTCTCCATGGTTCAGTATTTGAGCCAGTGTTTGCGGGATAGCACTCGTAGAAGCTGCATATGGAACAGTATACGGATACTGCGATCTCGTAAATTGGGTTCCTGTAGATGATTCATTTGCTAAATCATTGTGAAGAGGTTTTGGAATGAAGTGAGGCGAAGTTGCTGGGTACGATGGCCTACGAGGCGGGGCATTTGGTGGTGGTGGCTGTTGAACCGAGGGAGGGGATACCATGCGTTGTGGTAAAGGGGGATGTTGAGTCTGTTGTTTGGCCGCCACATTTGCAAACATTAACAATGTTGATGCATCTTGTAGAAGTTGTTGTTCCTCTTCTTCCTTGTTTGTCATGTTGTCTCCAGGAATTTGTAATTCCAAAACTATATTTCTTTCTTAATGAAACCAATCTAACACAGACAAAACGATTCTCAAAGGTAATTCAACAGATAGTTTTAATTAAACAAGTAGGAAATGCCTATATCGGTAGGGTCTTTGGTTTGATTGATTCAATGGAGTGATACAAGAAAAGTTTACTAGTCTTTTATTTTTAAGGAAAGCTTTTTTCTTCTCTGTGCTTATGATTCTTATTACCAAACATCAACAAAAAAAATTTATCAAATTAAACGATCGTTTAATTAATCATAGGCTTTATACGAGCATACGCAAATACCGATGAAAACCTAGTAGGATTCGTACTAATGAGATCTACACAACACATGTTCGTAAAAGCAAGTCTACAGATTACAATCATGCAATTATATTTTAGCTTCATTTCCATTAAACTCTCTATATACAAGGTTTGAATAGATTAAAGTTTATGCTAATCAAAGAACCTTTGCTACATATAGTTGCAAAAAATATCAAACCATTTGGATAAACTTATAGTTCAAATATGATCCTCATCACCATCACAATTATCATGCTATTCGCATGCCTTGGTTACTCTAATCATTAATAATAAATAATAATCTCTATATTCCTACTTGTAATCAACTGGACGCCGCACCTCCGGATTCCTTTTCTGATTTGAGCTTCTCCAAGTATTCTATTTCTTTCTTTAATGCATCCATCGCATAATACACTTTACTCTGCAAATAGAATGAATTTCCTTTTTCTTTACTATTCACATCAAATAAATAGTTATACTTCTCCTCTATTTTATTCAAGGATAATTCGGTCTTTTCTAAATCCAAGATCTTAAGGGATTCTTCCACGGATATACCACCAGC
The DNA here is from genome assembly GCA_001655755.1 of Hemisphaericaspora haegerdaliae. Classification (NCBI taxonomy): domain Eukaryota; kingdom Fungi; phylum Ascomycota; class Pichiomycetes; order Serinales; family Debaryomycetaceae; genus Hemisphaericaspora; species Hemisphaericaspora haegerdaliae. The sequence continues at coordinate 39,452 of LQHL01001872.1, forward strand.
GGAAGAAGCTTTTGCTGGCCTATTAGCAGCACCTGCAGCACTAGCTTTAGCAGCTTGCTTATAAGCTTCAGTAAAGGCACGTCCAAAAACGGATGCACCAGTAAAAATAACATTAACTAATAATCTATGAGCCATGATTTACGATTTCTATTTTATTTCTTTGATATTCCGATTACTTTTAAGGGAAGGGTATAGTTGACGGATGCTAAGGTTTCTTGGTTTACGTGTATATGAATATATTGGATCAAAAGTGCCACTTTAACTTAAGATGTTCCCCCCAACAGAATTTTTTTTTCTTTTTCTTCATGTTCTTTGGTTTCATCAAAAGAGAGATATTGGCAAACGGTACACGACCACTTCCATAGCCAAAAGACGTTGAATCAATTAATATAATATTTGGATTAATTATTATAATCATTGAGTCAACGTCTTTACCAAAGAGATTCTACAGATCAGAAACATCAGTTTCTCTCGATATAATAAAATTAACAAAAAGTAAAAAAAATCAATAAAGATAATGTAATGTAGCACCATGCTTTCATCTGAATGATCATCGCACAAAGGAACAATCCCTAGTACCGTAACTCATCAGAACTTGTTTCAAAAACACATGTAAATGCCGTAAACCATATGATATTCTAAAAGACCGAAACGAAGTATTGATTGTGGCCAAATTGTTAGTAAGGTCAATCAGAATACTTAGCTATTGGGTGTAATTGTAACAAACATTAACTGTAATACATCTATGCTATTACAACTAAGTTCATTAAAAGTCTTTATATTTAGTAAAGTTATATATATATATAGATATAGTATAACCACTACTGATGATTGGTGTTCAGAAAAAGGGAGATTAGGGAAAACTGCAGTATTTATACTACTCATGAGTACTGCATACAAACATTGCCTTGAAAAAATTTTCATCAACAAAAAACTATGATGAGATTACCCGGAAAATCAAAATTCCTAGGGTATACTAGTGTCTGTATGATACGATGAGATCGGACTGCATATTAGAATATATGATGGGAATGATTCTTTGATTGTTTCCTTGTAACTCCAACAGCCATGTCCTCGACTATAACAAACAAGACAGCATCTCTCGTCCAATGGTTGAGTGATAATTCCTATTGGAGAGATGATTTAGTTATTAAGCAATCAAGATTTGGAGGTTTAGGAGTGTTTTACCCTGATTCTAGTGACAAAGATGAAGAAGACAACGAAGATCCATTATTACTTCGTATACCAAAAATAAACTTGTTAGCACCGAAGAACTCATTTATCTATAATTTATTGCATGAATATGAACCAATAAACCCTGACATCATAATTTCCGAAGGGATGTATGCGTTGGTTGTGACAGTTATTTACGAGATTTCTCAAGGTGAAAATTCACCTTGGTTTGATTATTTACAGTCTATTAACTTCAATTCTTCGGAAATACCGATTTGTCTTTGGAACGAAAAGGATAAGGCTAACTTAAAGAATACAGAAGTTGATCTCTTGAATATGTTAAGTTCAACTGAATTAATCGATTTCTATATCGAAGTAATTAATTTTGCCAGATCAAATAAATCAGTTTTATCCATTCCATCGGTTTTGAACATCGATAGTGCAACTCCTGAAGAGATACTTGAGACTCATAACGACAAGTTAGTTACTTTTGGAAAATATATTCAATCAGTGATTTCCCGAGCTTTTCTGGTTGATAACTACTATGAATTAGCGATGGTCCCAGCTGCCGATTTATTCAATCATATCGAGCCAGAATATCTTGATGGCCAAATCAAAGGAAGAGAAAATATTCATTTCGTTTGTGATGGTTCTGTTTGTGATGTTTGTGGGGAGCAGGCTTGTGAACATGAAGACACTGATATCGAAGAAATTGAAGATGTGTTTGAAGATGACGAATTGAATGGAAGTGACATAGAACAGGATGAAGAAGAATCAATTTCAGATACCGACGAAGATATTAAAGAAGATGAAGAAATTGTCGAAGAAGATATTCTGTCCGAATCCGAATTTGAAGAGGAAGAACCTATCAAAGAGATCACAATGGAATACATCAAATCTTTAGAAGAAGAATTACAATCGGATCAGGAAACTGACGAAGACCCGGAAGAGGTATCAACCGTATCTATGAGTGACGATGAATCGGATTTGAATCTGTCAAAACAAACGGGTCATAATTATGATTTAGCAAAGGAACTTTCTGATAGCTCAAAATGTTGTGATGTGGTATTAATTCGTCCCGCCTCTAAGGAGCACGACAACGAATTATTCAACTCATATGGAAACGAGCTTTCCAATCCTTATCTTTTGCAAAAGTATGGGTTTATTGCCAATGAAAATCCAAATGATACTTGTTTGCTTTCTGTCCAATTTTTCAAACAAATTAAAAACTTAAAAGAGAAACTCAGCAGTCACAAGAAACAAGAAATCGAAGAGAAACTCCAATGGTTAGAAGAAATCGGATATGAAACAATTAATGAATTAATCGCGGAAGCTTCAGAACACGACCATGGCCACGATCATGAACATTCGCATAGTCATGACCACGACCACGAAGACAAAGATGGCGATGCTTGTGAAGATAAACATTGTGGCGAGAGTTGCGAAGATGACGACTGTTGCGAAGAGTCTGTGAATAACTATCCAGAATCGTGGCCATTGAGTATTCGTGTCAAGTTTAATGGTGAATGTACCCCTCAAACCTATTCCATATTAAAACTTCTTGAATTGAAACATGTTCACTTCAAACACAAGTTGCTTTCAGTCAAGAGTGAAAGGAAATTGAGAGTAAGAATAAAGGAGATGATTTTAAATCATTCAGATGAAGAATTGGAAATATACAACAAAAGAATTACAAATTGGTGTCAACAGAGGATCAATGCATATACTGAACAATCTGAAAGTGAGCATGCTTCTCTCATTAAGTCCATGATTAATCAGGAAGTTACAATATTAGAAAAATTTATAGAATTGAATAAGTAGCTATAAGTACCATAGATTAAATAATCCATTTGAAATAGATTAGCATGAAAGAGCTGTAGAGGTCGAATCAATTCTTGGTCCTTCTTTCTTAGTTGATCAAAAGCATTGTATATACTTCAAATTGGTCATGAATAAAAGCCCTTACCAACGTTCTTTCCAATTTGATATTACAATTCAACTTCTTGACGAGACCCTCCAGAAACGAAGTACGAAGACAAACAGATGAAAGTGACTCATCTCGATGAATGAGACTTGGTTAATTTAAACTTTATTCCCCCCTCAAAGTACAATCACATCAAATGTTCTAAGTTTAACGAATTCTGAAAAGAAAGATTGCACGTAATTACTTCACATGACGACAAAGTGCGCAAAGTAATCTTTATCTATAACAGACCTAGAATATGATTAAGACGTCGTGTCCCTGTAAAGGGTTCAAAATGTGTTGAGTAGTGTGGAAGTTTCTTTTTTTTTGCCCCTCTGACTCTTTCAATCAGATACCGCGAGGTAAAACTTTCCGTTTAAGTTCGATATGCTTTTAATCAAAGATAAACTTTCCTAAAAATTCATTTGACTTATTATTCCATCTACATAAAGCTTTGTGCTCCCCCCTTATAGATTTTTTATTTATTCATAAACTCCATTTTTAATCTTAAGCAATATGGACGTAATAGAGATAGCTTCAAGCGAAGAGGATAACATAGACTTTGATTTCGAAGAGGAAGAAGAAGAAGATGATTTTGAAATAATCGACCCGGAACCTACTTCCCAAGGAGAAGTCATCGAGATAGATAGTCAGTCAGATTATGAATCATCGATATATTTTGAATCAGACGAAGAAGGTAATGAATTATTTGAGGATGAAGTTGATGGAACGGAAGCATCATCCACGCCTTTGAGCAAAACGACAAATGACGCGAATTCTGGGTTTAATGGTACTCAATATTTTCCATGGACTGTAGGTCAGTTTATTCAAGAAAGATTCATTGATACATTGGATAAATTGAAAAATGGACAGTTGCCAAATTGTACCGAAGATGAATTGTTGATTATGTTACAAAAGAAATCCTGGCAACCTGATGAAGTTTTGAATGATTATTTTGATAAACATGATAAATTTCTTGAAGAATGTGGTTTGCCTATTGGAAAGCCAAGTAATAATACATTTGAAGAAGTTGAGAATTTTGATTGTTTTGTTTGTGCCGATTCATATCCATCAACTACTGTTTATTCATTGACCTGTGATCATAAGTTTTGCATTGACTGCTATCTCACTTATATCGAGCATGAAATTAGTAATGGCGGAGGAAGGCTAATAACATGTATAACTCCTAAATGCAACTATACTATTCCACATAAAGACATCAGCCACATGCAGGCACTCATTGAGGCAAGAAATAATTTTATAGTTGTAAATAAGCCATTATCTTCAAATTCATTGCTACTTGCTCATGCTCGACAACTAATTGATTTTGAACCGAAGTTCAAATGGTGTCCAGCAACTGATTGCCAAAATTTTTCTGAGTTGGCTTCTGAGATTGGCGAAGAAATAAAGGATAAAGCTGAATCGATGGATATTTCAATAGTTCCGATTGTGAATTGTGCTGATAATCATGAATTTTGCTTTAATTGCAATTATGAGAATCATTTGCCATGTCCATGCTGGATTGTAAAGAAATGGGTTAAAAAATGTCAAGATGATTCTGAGACGGCTCATTGGATTGATGCAAATACCCACAACTGTCCCAAATGTCATTCCTCTATTGAGAAAAATGGTGGTTGTAATCATATGACTTGTCAGAAGTGTAGATATGAATTTTGTTGGATTTGCATTGGAGATTGGCATGAACATCGAAATAATTACTCCTGTAATAAATTTAGAGATAACCAAAAGGAGGATGAAATCAGAAAGAATAGGAGTAGATTAACTTTGGAAAGATACTTACATTTTTATAAACGATATGCTATCCATGAAAATTCAATGAAAGGTGATTTAAAAACGTTGCAGAAGATTGATCAAGTTACAAGGTTATTCATGGAAAATAGAAGAAAAACAGATCAAAAGAATTTATCATGGAATGATATTCAGTTTTTACCTGACGCAATGAGAGCACTTCAAAACGGAAGGAAAACTTTAAAATGGACATATTGCATTGCGTACTATTTGGCAAATACCAACTTTTCTCAAATTTTTGAAACCAATCAAGATTTCTTGAATAAAGCAGTTGAAGATTTATCTGAGATTTTTGAAAAAATTATGGACAAGAAGAACCAAAATAAAGTTGATACCATTATAAAAAACAAAGCGAATCTTCGCAATATCAGTGAGTTGGTTACTGCTAGAAGGAAAACATTAATTATGTCTGTCGAAGAGAACCTTAAGAAGAATCTATTACGGTTTGAGTTCTAATTGTTGCAAGGTCCATCCATTGTTTTTATTCAGGAATAAAAAATTAATTCATTGTGTTGTCTTTATCATTTATATGTGGGGAAGTGTTTAGTTAATAAATTCCAAATATTTGGTTCTGGATGATGAGACGACACAATAGATATGAAATTTTTTAATACTTATATAATATTTATTTGACTAAGGCAGGTTCTTATTGTCAAATACTATATAAATTCTTATCAAGAAAATTCTTTTAATGAAAAGTACATCCTCAAGTGTCACAAAAGTGTTTGATAAATCAAAGTAATTTTTCTTATCTGAAATTAAATCAAAGGGTCGGTGATTATTTTTTTTTTCTATTGTGTTTTCTTTACTCTATTAATTTCCAAATTGTTTATGAATAAATACAATCAAATACTAGAAGTATTATTATATCGGAATGATAAGAAGATACACCGTGAGGGGATTGTACTTTATATATTAGGTATATTCATGAATGATTTTCTTTCTTATGAATAAACACCCCCCCCTGTTCTACTAATCTTTTGCGTTGCTTCTCCTAGTTCTTAACAATTTAATTACTATCTCCGACACCACTTTTTATGCTACTGATAGGTAATTTACCCTGGCAAAATGAATGAAGTACAGAGAAGATCAAACCGATCTTATACAGTTCACCAAACACTACCCATGCCAGCACAACTACCCTCCAGATTTGTTACGTCAAATCAGTCTAATGAATCTTTCCTTGAGGAAAGAGGTCGAAGATCCGAAAAATCACCAGATTCTTCCGAAGAAAATTTCGGATTTATTTCTTATCAAGAAACAAATTCCAAAAGATATCCATTGCGTAATAGATCTAATAAAACCAAGCAATTGCCAAGATCTAGAAAATTGATGTCTTATGATAAAAAAAACATACCTATGATTCATCATCAGCAGCATTATCAACAACAACATCACAATCATAATTCGGACTTTTTGTCTTCTAAATCAGAATCCTTAAATCAAACTCGTTCTCGTTCTTCCTTAGATCATCCCAGACCAAATGTAAGGAAATCAAACTTTGAAAATATACCCAAGAGATCTCAAAGTGTAAACTATGAATTAGAATTTATAGATAGAGAGTATTCTTCTCCATTCCACGTGCTAAAAGATGGTTATGATACTAAACTAACACCACGAAATTATAGCTGGACTACACCTTCACCTCATCCCTTATCAAGAACATATAACTCATTCAAATCTTTATCCGAAGAGAGTAAAATTGCCGAAATGGATCCATCTGGAGATGACATAAGTATTGGTAATAAACCCAATAGCTTGTATGGAAAGATGGCTAGAATTATCGACCATGCTCAGCATAGTGTAAACTCATTGGTATCTAGTTTATCATTGAAGGAGACTAGAGCATTTGTCAGGCCTGAAAGTCCCAAAGATAGTTCAAGTGAAGAACTGGATGAGAACGATGATGACGATATTTCTGCAAAGAAACACGAGAATACCAATGATACCCAATATACTATAGAACAATGGAAGTCGCCAATTGTGGAACCTGTAACTAATTTTGATGATATAATTAGTGAAATTAATGAATTGCATGGGAACTTTGTTGATAAATTCCATGTTTCCAAAAAGAATTTGAAATTGAATAGAACTCAGCAAAGATTGTTAGATATTAAACAGCTTTATGATTATGAAAACGATCCAAAGAATGCTACTTTTAAACATTCTGGAGACGTATCATATGAATCTAAAATCCAAAATGAAACTATTCTTTCTCAATATACATCAATCCGACTAAGATTTGCATCACAGGAATTTGAAAACGATGAGAAAGAGAAGTCAATTAGAAATTATACTGGGGTTCTAGGGTTTGTAAATAGAGTGAAAAATCTACATGAGTATGACAATGAAGAGATCGGATGGGTTTCCCAAACAGCAAAAGAAGAATAGAAGCAAAAGGTTTAACAATTTCCGACAAAGACGAATTTCTAAGAGGACTTTGGCAGGATGAATTTAACACTTACTTTTCACATTCTAACAATGAAACTATAAAAGAAGAAATCGAAGAATCAGCCGAAGAAGATGAAAACATTTATGAACATAATCACAAAATCGTTAATATGTCCAATCTAGCAAAGTCGGTCAAATTGGGTAATGTAATAGTATAGAGAAGATATAGAAGTAGACATGAAATGTATTATATATTCCGTCTATCAATAAATAAACATAAATTGTAAAATATTATTAAGAATTCTAACTTTTGTTGCTCAGGTTTAGCTTACTTGGAGAATCTTGTTCCCTAAGGTCATCAGGAACCTTTGACATATTCTTATACTGAGGTTGAACTTCATAAGCATTTGGTTTTGATTTTTTTATCTTCTTGTTTTTGACTTTTTTATCATGGTGATGATGATGCTGGCAACATTCATCATGGGGCTCTGAATCTGGAGTAGTCTCTTTTTCATCTTTGTCTTTATCTATATCTCTATTTGCATTTTCATCATTTTTGCTATCCTTTTCATTATATGGTGGATTGAAATTATCTTCAAAATCAGAATAATCCGATGAATCACTAGAAGAATCACTACTGTCACTACTGTCGCTCTCTCCAAATTCTCGTTGTGGATGGAAGATACAACATATCTTAGTCTTCTTTCTATTCAAATGTTCATTGTCAACAACCTCCTGGTCCCATGAAACTTCTGAGCGTTGCCTTGTATTATCATTGGTTGCCCTTAATCTAAGTATTGGTTGTACTGTTTCTGTTAAAGTTATAGTAGATTCATTCTCTACTGGTGGTCTCTCCATTTTCTTATGTATGTATGTATGTTAATAATGTTCTATATGCAAGAATCTGAATGTGTCAACTATAAAATTGAAAAGGAACACAATAAGCTTATTATATATTAATATTCAGTGAGGTCATTTTTCTTTTTTAAGGTTCATGATTAACATGACTAACATATTTTCATTAATTTTACACAATAATTATAAATACTTTGGGACCTATACCCAACTATCATTGTAATATATGCTTAGTTGCCATTCCTTGACTTTGTTCATAAATCATCAGCTACAAGTGTCTTTATATTGGTTATACCAAACAGTTAACTTAGTTTAACCGCTGACAAAACTTAAGAAGTTCTCCTGAAATACACAACAACCATTTTATCAATGCAGACTCTGAATTTGGTAGATTTATCTAAAGTATTAGACATATTAGATATACTGGAGGTTGGCTGCTTGTGTCTTCTCTGTCTTGTTTGAATGTGTATTGGGAGGAAGACTCTTCAAAAACAATAAACCGAGGGTAAATGTCACCTGACCATAAAGTACCGGTAACATTTTAGGTACACCATTTTTCCCACCTTCATTTCCACGCCTCTTCTGTCAGATCGACAGAAACAACTCGTGTAAAGTAATCAACATCGAGATAGTTTAATAGTTGCAGAAGTCAGGGGGTATTGAAATTAAAACAGTCCAATAGATTGTAACAATGAGTAAAAGAGTGAATTTGCCATATACAACGCAGGATTTATTTCCACAAACAGCTACTACACCTAATACGCTGAGGTTTGGAATTGGGAGTATAGGAGGAGGGTCGATTGCTTCTGCAGCACCATCATCATTATACACTCCTCGAGCCACCAATTATTACTTTCCAAATAATAGATCCATATCGAATAAATTTAAGAACATTAAAATCATGACTAAAAGATTATTTAAACCAACCACTTTAGATTTTGAAACTGCAATATGGGAAATATTTCATCTAATTATAAATCCTAGGAAGATGTATAGATCTCATTATTTTTACAAGCAGCAGGCAACTACATCTGGAGTATCTGGGAGTAGTAGTGGGAAATCTTCATACACCAGAGATGATCCTTCATTTTTGATTTTATTAACTACATTCTTGTCCATAAGTGCAATTGCCTGGGGTTTGGCATATTCTCCAAATGCTATAGATATATTCAAGTTAATTATATATATGGTCTTCATTGATTTCTATTTGACGGGAATAATAGTATCAACCATCACCTGGTTTGTGTCTAATAGGTTATTCAACAATAATTTTAGTTCATTATATGGTAGCAACATGAGTCAATATAATTTCAATTATATTGAATGGGGATTCTGTTTTGATATTCATTGTAATTCATTTTTGATTATTTGGTGTCTATTATATGTGGTCCAATTCTTGTTATTGCCTATAATCAGAATCAAACATTCTATAATTGCCCTTATATTAGGTAATTCGTTATATTTTGGTAGTATTGGTTATTATTTCGTGATTACGTTTTATGGCTTCAATTCTTTACCGTTCATAACCAATAATGAATTCATAAAGGGTCCAAGGGGTCAAACCAGCTCTCCAGCAAGAACTCTTCAATTGGTTGTTATCGCTGGAATATTACCGTTGTTGGCAATTGGTTGGTTAATTACAATTATATTCAGATTCAATGTTGCTGATGCCATGGTTGATACTTATTTCAATTGATTAGATATCTCGATATAGAACTAGGCCCCCTTTGGCATTATATAGATACAAAAATATCAAAAATCGTTTACTTACGACTTGTAGATTTTGACAAATGGGTTATCTACTTAGTTCAAACTTTTGAAACTACCTTCATTATTTCTGAATAAATCTCAGTTTTATATAATATGCTATCACGAATTACAGAATACTTAGTCTTATAAACGTCCCAACTGTTCTAACCTATCACCAGCAGCTTTAATTCTCATACCAGTTCTATTACTTAACTCATAATCTCCTTCACCTACAGTTTCAGCCTTCTTCAACCAGCTCTTACTTTCTTCAACTGCATGTTTAACATTGATAGTACCTCCACTTCTGGTGTTCAACAACCACACAAACATGGTCTTTTCATACAATGCAGTAGGGTAAAGGTATGGAGAGTAGGTCATTTTGGTGAACTTAAATTGAGGTGTTTCTGAAACAACATACTTTGATATAACTTGGGCATCCAAAAGAGACAACCCTTCTTTAATTTGACCCAACAGTCTCAAGCAGGCTGATTGTAAAAAGTATCTAATCATTGATTCATCTTCAGATTCTTCAATTAAAGCAAAAGAATCAGATGAAGTATTTGCTGAATGTGGTGAATTTGGACAACCAGAGTAACCCAATAATTGTAAAGAATCAGTCAATTCCTTTTCTGTCATTCTATTATATCCATTCCAGAAATAAATCAATTCATGCATCAAGGAAGTTCCAACCAAATCAATCAATGCCAAGTTTGGATATTTCTTCTTTCTTGACTCAAGGTGTTGATATTTTCTTAATAAGAATTTATCAAATGGCATTTGCTTACTACTTCCTCCAATACCACCTTTCTTACTAGCATTAACACCATGGCCTGGAACATAACTTAAAGCTAAATCCATATATTTGTCAAACAAATCGGAATATTTGGTAAGTTCAGCTTCCTTGTTGTCAACCTTTGTGATTCCTATCTTGATAGATCTATACTTTTCCAAATAACACGATGCAGCCATAAACAAATAAACAGCCTTGGACCATGAATTAATTTCAATCAAGTAAATCAAATCTTTAGCTGCCTTGTCAAATTCATGTTGGAACATATATACCATTGCTCTGTCGAATACCAATAATGCTTCCACTTGTTGCATTTGGATTGTGTTGTTAGGATCATCAGTAAAGGATTGCATCAAGTCGGAAGCCTTCTTCAATTCACCTTGAGCTGCTAACATTCTTCCTTCTTGTAAAATCCAAAGTGCATTATGGGGGAAATATTTTCTTGCTCTACGCAACAATTGATTGGTATGCAAAGCTGGAGATTCTAAAATTATATCCAATTCAGACTCAGATATGATTGTCTTTCCATCCAATTGAATAACGGACTCGGCGGCTGCCTTTTCGGTTTCAGGTAATTGGAAACCAACATCGACAAATTGAATTGGACCATCATAAAAAACCATCAAGAAAATAAGGGCCAATTCACCATGAATGTTTCGAGAGGTAATTGCCGTCCTCCATAATAATTTCAATCCAGTGACTCTATCACCTTTGAAACCAACAATGGAAAGAACCTTTCCAATAGCTGGTGGAATCAATGATAAAACAACTTGCAAAATACCGAAACATAATTGAACACCAGAATGAATAAATTCATCAATGGTTGAAACATGCAAGTAATTGTCCAGTGGTTGTTGTGCCTGGCTTGAAGCAATCAGGGTTGGAACGGTATCAACTGAAGACACCATTGAGATGGCACTTGATTCAAGAATGTTCAGGGTATCAATAGGTTCAGTTTGTTCAAGACTATCCAATGCATCAGAAAATTCATCATCTGATTCTTCACCTTCATTTTCTTCATTTGATGTTTCGGAACTTTTAACGATGTTTTCTCCATTTTTGGTAAAAGTAATAGAAGAATCCAGATCATGGAATAAATTAACTTTATCAGGATTCACATTATTTCCTAAACTTGTACCTTCAATTCTTGCTTTTCTCATTAAATAAATCTTTTCTAAATCTTTAATCAATTTCAAATCTTGTGCCAAAGAACTAGAAGAACTGGCTTGACTGCCTCCATTATGAACAAAACCAGGTAAATCAACTGTGCTGATAGAGTGGTTTCCCATCGCTATTACCCCATTACCATATGGTTTTGATCCATTTGCAACTAATTGAGCTTCCTTTCTTAATTTGTAAATATTCTTATTAAAAGCTTTTTCCAGATCCTTGATTCGTTTATAAACTGAATCCAAAGTTTGATAAGCTTTACGTAATTTATATAATGCTTTCGCACTTTCAATCATTCCATTATTTTCTGTCAACAACATTAACAATGCATTCAATAAAGTAGATTCGGCATTTGTGACTTGAAATTCAGTACCAGGGGGATAGATTTTCGAAGTGGCTAAATGATGCTTAACATTATATTTAGAATCATTGAAACTGGCAGTTTCAGCTTCAGATAATGTTTTATGGGCTTTTGCCATAACTTCCGGTTCAAACCCTAAAGTGGCTTCAATAAACTCCATAACCCCTTGGGCTAACGGGAAAATAGCACGAGACTGTTGTGGATCAGTACCGGTTTTAGCTGATTCCTTTTTCAAAAGTTCAATACCTTCTTGTGAATGATCATCCAACAAATAATCCATGGCCTTAAGAGCAATTTCAAAATCATGTACTTGACCCAAAATTTTATCATAGTTGGCTTCTGAATTGGAATATGTTGAAGACGTACTTTGTACCAGTGAAACTGATGACAACGATAACATCAGAGCTTTCTTTCTTAAACCTTTAAGCATGACGATGTGGGTGTTCTTTTTATAAAATGTATGATGAAAAATTTGAAAGTTGTAGTTTGACTGTTTGACTTTTTTGTTGGTGCAGGGAGGGAGAAGAGACGGTGTGTTGGGATGATGATTGGTTTGTCTATATGGTTTGAGTGTTTAAGGGTTGAAGGTTGAAGGTTGGTGGGAGGGATGAAACGTTTCTTGTTGATGATTATTGAAATGTCTGTCTGTCACCAACAAAAAAAAAAAATGTAAAATAAATTTCTAAATTATTAAATTATAAATAATTCTGGAGAAAAGAAAAGAAAAGAAATTCGGACAGACAATATCCTTTTTAAACGATGGTTTTAAATTAAGTGTGTCAATTTTCTTATTTTTTCTAATTTGCATATATAAAAATTATTTTTTTCATCTTCCTTTGTTTTTTGTCTGTCTGATAACGCTTTACTATTACTGCCCCTCCTCCCCAATACGTTGGAAAAAAAAAATAAAGAAAAAAAATGGATGTCCAAATATAAAAAGTGGGGTGGAGATCAGGGTCTTTGCTTTCACAAGGATTAATATACAAATTCACTCTACCTTTATTAGAGATATCTAATCTAATACTCTAAATATAAGCTTTTGTTTTCTCTTGCAACAGTTATTAACAAAAGTATCTTTAAGGTTGTCAAAAACGAAGATTGGGTGGGGCTTGTGACCCTTTTTTTATAGTTTCTTTTTTATATTCTTCCAATTTTTTTTTTCCACTAGTAATTTCTTTTTCACTCACACATTAATTAATTAACAATTACTTAAGATTCCTAACAAACTCTGGTGGAGAATGAAAAGAACATTGGTTTTCAAAGTACACCAGAATAAGAAAACGTTTGATATGAAGTGGCTTTTACTTACAAAACACGAATACAAGTATAATTTACAGTTTGCATAGATAATGGCTGGCCTGGACCAGATTAGTAGTTTCAACTCACATCAAACTTTTTTTTTTGGTAATTTTTGGATAACTAAAGTATGTGAAATTAGTAGCAGATTAATTTTCCACTCATATCAGACGATATTTATGTGGATAACCACAAAAATTACATATTATCTTAATGCAACGCCACAGGCTGGCAAACATCTATAGATCCATCTATTTTTTTTTCAAGATTACCTTTACCGATACAATGATTGGGGTTAGTATGAGATATAATGAATTTACCCCTATTCTGTAAAAGCCAACTTTGATTTTTGTGACTTTCATCAAGCTTAGTTTTGTATTTTTCAATTAAATCTATTTTTATTTATACGTCAAAACTGAATACGAAAATGCGTAATTTTTTTTTGTGTGAGTTTCAAAAATCATCTGAAACATGTTGCAGCCGATTCTCTCAGCCGATATCATCTGACATTTTCTTGGAGGGTGATGCATACACATATTGAAACTATTCTTCTGATCAAATCACAAGCCTCAATCTAATTTATATAGAACAGTCAACAATAATACCGTAAGACGATGAGTCTGATTGATTCTCTAAGCAACTCCTGCCATCCACTTATGTTTCAGAGTACAAGGAAGAGAACCTCTTTTTAAAATGCCTCTGTTTTTCTTAGAAAATTCATCCAGGTTTGTAAGATATCCATTTCTTTGTGATGATTCTTTTTTTTTTGATAGTTATGATTATGAAAATTAATTCTCGCTCAGTAAACTCCCACCCCAGATCAAAATCTTTCAAGAATCTCCTGGAGGGTAGATAATTATTGCTTAAAGAGGTGTTATGGGTGATCAAAAAGAACAAGAAAGAACACTAATGTAGAATTTTCTCAATTGGTAAATATTTTCCATGGTTACAAATTATTTTCAATCTTTTTTTGCAATTAATTCTACAAAATTTTCATCCTTAAAATAAATACTCACAACCATAAAACTTTTCTTGATCTTCTAGAACATACAATGACAGCTTTTAGTTGACGATCTAATAATTAAATTCACACCCATAACTGACTAGAAAAACCGACCAAGTCCTCAAATCTTCCAGAAAGGGACTAATATTACTAAGTCACGACCTACATTCCTGCAAATACACAATAGTTTTAATTTTTCGGAAATTGATGAAGCAATTTCTCTTCCTCTTAAAGACACAATCCCTTTATGGTTGCATTCATCAATTTCATTTGTAGTTACCGTTGTGACAACAAATATGAAACTCTAATTTCCATCGGTAATCAATTTTCTTAAGGGGAGGGGGGGGGGATTAGATATACAAATCAACAACTAGAGAAAAGTTTAATACGATGTACATTGCTATGTGACAGTCTGGTTTAGGGATTTTCTTGGATTTGAAGTCATGGAATCCCAGATTTATTAACCATACTACCCCCATTGCGAAAGAGGGGTACTGACATATCAACCATCCCATTTGACTTTTCTTTCATTATTTAGATTTTCAGTTTATAGAAGACCCCACGATTTGCCACTATGCCACTATAGAGTAGCAAAGAACAATCGTATAGATGAAAATTATGAGCTGAAAGGCTCCCTGATTCTTCACCAGTAAAATATCTCAATAATCACACTTCCGTTTGATGGAACGTAGGGTTAATCCGAAAGTAAATTTTATACTTTTAAACTTCTGGTGACGAAAGTGTATTTTCTGCAAGCGTCACTCATACTTAATCAATAAACGTTTTCCTTCTGCAAATTACATTGTAACAAACAAGATTAAAATTAATAATTGGGGTAGAATGTTACCTTTCGGAACATATTCATTTACGGAAAATTTATCAATGTAATAGGGGAGAAGAAGATATAACCAGGATTAAAGAAGTACACAAAATCGGATTTGTAAACCTTATGCAAAATTCTCTATTTATAAGAATCGGTTAGGAAATTACCATAGGAATGCACTCGTGCGATAGGGAGAGATAATTTAGAACAAATGCAACCAGTATCTATCTTATATCATTTTGTAACAATAACTTGAGAACAATACTATCGGTAACCAGGAGGGTCTGGATCAAGGTTTGTCTAATTAAACTTTGTATTCATTAAACTTTTGCACAGATCAATCTTAAACGTGAAGTCTGATATACTGCCGACACCGACCCTTCCTACCTGAAGAAGTATACCTTTCCATTTTCCGCTTCCAAACGGCACACTACTTAAGGGGTTGGTCTTGAAAGTAAAGCCTCCATATAATCCTTAGGGGATGAACTAAGCTTGCTGGAATGCCACCAATAACACTTCAGACATGGAGGGGAGTCACAGTATACGAAATAAAGACAACAACCTGGAATCTCCTGATGCTTTAATCTATATCTTTACTAGAAAAGAAACAACACATCTTCAAGGCTCCTACTCCACTTTGTAAACAGCAAACTTTATCCTTCGGAAAACATGCAGACATGCATGCTCACAAAAAAAATGATAGGTAGTTGTATGGTTTTGATTCACAAATCACCAAATTTCTTCCGAGCTTTTAGGCGGAGCGTGCCAAGTGAAATAAGGAAGAAAAAGAACAACAGCGAATGAATCAGGCAATCTCCCTCCAGGTCAATGTAACATGCAGCTTTGCCTTAAATGTGCTATCTATCAGTCAAGTCGAATGGATATAACAGGATTATCACTATAGACACATTGGTATATTTGGCGATAGACTGGTTAAATTCCTATATTATGGACTTTTGCAAAACACACGAATGAACTTCACAAGAGCAATGTTTATTTTTCCTTGTAGAGAATGGCTGGTTATGTGCCACGAATTAAAATTTGTGTCATTTCCGGTTCTTGTTGCACCCAGTTAAATTGAATCTTTAGTCCCCAACTTTAATTCGTAATCTTAATTCTTGAAAGCCTCAACAAAGAAAGTTCTTGGTGGGAAATACCCAACCTGTTCAGATCCTTTTGGTGTATATTCCCTCTTCTTTTCAGTAGCTTTCCTCACCAGAATACCCTTCGCGGTGTATCCTATCGGAATAAACAACGCAACATCATGCAATGGTTAAGAAGATGACGCGTAACTCGGCTATAATTATAGCAAGTGGCAGTCTATTTCCATGGGCGCGCCTTCCATTTTGACGGAGTTAAAAAGAAAATAAATTGAAGGTTTGTTCCTCCCTTGGATTTTAGCTTTTTTTTTTTCTCATAACTTTTCAATTTTCTTTGCCGCAAGAGATCAAAATATTGCAACCTATACTGGGCCAAGCCAATCATGAACATAAAAGACATATAAGATAACTCCTTTCTGGAGGATTTAATTTCTTTGGACGTTTATTTAATTCTTGCTCTTCACTATATTAATATTTTCTAATGAAGTTAACAACTACTTTAACTAGCTTTGCAATCCTATCTTCTGTTGTGACTGCAGCCCCACTCAGAGTATTCACCGAAGTTGTTACGGCACCTGCAGTGACCCATTGGGTTTATGTAACAGTGACCAACACTAATGTAATAATAGGGAAGACGATATATGGTAATCCGCATGGTCAAACAAAGACCAGCGAGAAAGAGACCAAAACAACGGAACCTACCTTGGAAACCAAAAACGAGGAACCCAAAACAACCGAAAGGGTCGAGATAACGACTTCAGTGGATGACCCTACTATTAACCCAGAACCGGAACCAACACAGGAACCAACCACTACAGCTAAGCAACCAGAACCCCCCAAGACTCCAGAGACTACTACTACTAAACAACAAGATCCTGTTGTTAACCCAGATACAATCCCTACTGAAGATATCGAATTTGCAAATGAAATTTTGTCTGTTCATAACTCCTATAGAGCTAGGCATGGTGTAAATGACCTTATTTGGAGTAACGAATTAGCTGAGTTTGGTAAGAGATATGGACAAGAAGCATTTGACTGTGAAAACGTCCAATTGATCCATTCCAAGGGACCATACGGAGAGAACTTGGCAGCTGGTTTAATCGGAGGCTTTGAACCTGTCGAAAAGTGGTATGAAGAAATCGATCTATATGACTTTAACAATCCAGGTTACTCTCGTGAAGTCGGCCATTTCACTCAAATTGTATGGAAGGCTACCACAAAGGTTGGTTGTGCAAGATTACCGTGTGCTAACAAGTGGAGGCAATATACAATTTGTGAGTATAGCGAACAAAGAGGTAATATTGCTGGTACCGATAGAGCCACAGGTAAAACATATTTCGAACTTAACGTTCTTCCACCCAAATAGCTCTAATTATCGGATTACTAGACATTGATATAGAGGATGTGAATGCGTTCGCAGATACCACGGAGTTAATTACGCTATTGATCCGGCGAAGTTGTTCCAAAACTAGTAATTCATTCTGATTTCTTTTCAGTTTCATCATTGTTGAATGAAATGATTATTTCGCAAATTCTATACTTTTGATTATATAGAAAATATTATTCAAATTATCTTGCTTTCCAAGACATAAATTACGCTAAATGGCAATAGTTTGTGTTACTTTCATTAAATTCTTGTCTTGGTAACAATCGTCCCACAGCAGTCAGAAATATCGCTATTTCTATGTATTTGTGAACAATTACCACTTGGAGAAATGGTTAGCACTGTATGATGAAAATGCGGGCTACTCACACGTTCCATCGAATGTAATTCGGTATTGGTCATGAAACAATTAGCCTATGATTTAGTTTTGTTAGTATAGTCAAATAAATATCTGGAAGTCTCCGTGCCGAATGCTTCTTTTTGCCTAACTTGGGTTAATATCACGTATGCATTCTTTCAAAGATTTTGATTCTAGACAGCAGAACAAGAGCATTACATATCTACACGTTTCCTGACAACCTAGTCAGAAATAGCAGGGTTAAATAATACAGACTACAATTATCCACCGAGAATTATAAAGTATTCAAAAATATATTCTTAGAAACTATTACCTACTATAAAACTCTCATTTCTGAGCAAATTCTAATTTCATATCCAATTTATTCAAATTTATACATTTCTAACACTTCGCGCTTAGTTCTTTAAAACTTGAGCGAATTGACCCTTGGATGGTCTGGCAGAAGACTTTTCAACCTTAGCAGAACCTAACTTTTCAGCAGAGAAAGCCTTGGCGTAAGGGTTTAATCTTAATAAGACTTGCTTGTTCTTTAATGGGTTCTTCTTTAAGACGTGGGATCTCTTTTGAGTTGGTTGACCAGCTGGTCTAACAACAGCTTGGACTTCAGCAGAGTTGATTAATCTGGTGACATCGGTGTTAGAGACGATGTTGGTTGGTAAAGCGTAACCAGACTTGATGGACTTGGTGGAGTCAGAACCGTAGACAGAGTCTAAGGATTCGAAAGCACCTTGGGTCCAGATGATGAATCTACCTAAGTGAGCACCTGGAGCTAATTGTAATAAACCTAAGTGTCTAACGGAGGCAGTTTCAACACCTGGAACGTTTCTTAAGGCCTTGACAATACCGTTGTCTTGAGCGTAAACAACTAATGGACCTCTTCTTTGGGTGAATCTTCTACCTCTCAACTTACCCTTACCGGCTCTCAACTTCTTAGACTTGATAACCTTGACAAGGTCCTTTTGAGCACCAACGGCCTTTAAGACAGCAACAGCTTCCTTGGTCTTGGTAACAGATTCGAAATCGTTAGAAACAACTAATGGTAATTCCTTAACTTGTTCAACTCTGTGACCTCTAGCTAAGACTAAAGAAGTAACAGCAGAGGCAGCAATAGCAGAAGCGGTAGCATAACGTTTTTCGTTATGGTTAACCTTGACGTGCCATTTTCTCCAAGTCTTGGTTGGAGCAAACATACGACCACCACGACACATGTTACCAAAAGCGGCTTGACCAGAACGGTGAGTACCACCACCACCAACTCTTGGAATTCTGGCAACAGCTCTACCGGTACCCCATGATTCAGCAGAGGTTTGGTGACCAGCGTTTTCAGCAACAGCGTAAGCTTGTCTCTTGTTCTTGTTAACTCTTACGAAAACAGAGTGGACAATATCTTGTCTAACTGGAGCAGAGAAGACAGCTGGTAATGGTAACTGGGTGGTGGTTTGTTCACCTTGAGCGGAAATAACGGAAACTTGTGGTCTAGCAGACATCGTTAACAATATGTATAAATGATGAAGAAAGAGAAAGAAAAGAATAATAGTGAAAAAATTTTTCACCTTGAAGTATTTCAATGAGAAGGCTCTGAAAAAAATTTCTACCCTATGGTCGTGTAAGAACTCAAAAGTACCAAATAACTTTTTGTGATCGCAACTTGATTGATTACCCGGTCAAGATTGTTTTTCCTTAGTTGAAAAATACACCACAAACAGGGAGTATGTTTTATTGGAAAGAATACTTTACCTAAGTTTAGATTATTACTATGATATAGAAGAAAAATCATGAAATTAAAATATTGACAAAATCTTTAAGCAATGAATAAGCAGATGATTGGTGAATAAAGGGGCAGTAATTTACTGTTCATCTTAATTATTTTTTGACTGACTTCTGTTCAGAAACTAGTTTACCAAGGAGGGGTTTAACAACAAGAACTGCTTTGTTGCTGCTGGTTTCTAGGTCTATTTAAATCGACTCCTCCTGCTCTCCTGCCACCAGCTTGTCTAGATCTATGGCTAGCGGAATTAATAGCTTCCTCGAATGGCAACGCTCTTCCTATTCTATTAAACACTTCCAAGACACCTTCACCACTCTTTGCTGAACATTCAGCTGTAATTATGGGAGAACCACCAGCTTCGTTATTTTCTTGGATATATTCTTCTACTTCACTTTGTTCCACTTCTCTGTTGTCTTCTAAATCCGCCTTATTACCAACTAAGGCAATGACTATACCTTCGGGAGCTTGTTTCTTTAATTCTTTAATCCAATCCTGGGCCTTGTTAAACGATAAACGGCTCGTTATGTCATATACACAGAGAGCAGCGTTTGCATTTCTATAGTACATTGGTGCGAGTGATTTATAACGTTCTTGACCTGCGGTATCCCATATTTCAAATTTTATGGTTGTATTGGATTCCAATATATTAATAGTTTGGGTTAAAAATGCAGCACCAATGGTAGATTCTCTTAAATCGTCGAATGTATTCTTTACAAAGCGATGGACGATTGATGACTTACCAACTGCACTTTCTCCTAAGAGAACAATTTTGAACTGAGCAAAACGACTTGAGTCTGGAACACTATTGGACATGACTGTTTGAATCTATTTTTTAATGTTACACTATAATGCTGTTAGATGTTATGAAATGGAAAATTGGATGAAGTATCTAACTTGTTCTAATTGCCTAGATAAAGAAACACCCAATCTGTGTTTAAATCGTACTTTAAGACAAGAATGCGAACCACTTTTGTTAAGGCTTGGTCGTGGTTATATGCAGGACACATAAATCATTATACGAGAGACCAGTAGACTAGTGATAGGGTTACAAAAGCTCCTGACTGCATAATATACCAGGTTATAGCTTAAATCACCTTGGGGATTCCGATTCATATAAAAAGTTTATTGCTTTATGTTGCCATAGTATACACGATTAGAGAAAAATAAAACCACGGTACCCTCTACAAACAACTCTTTTTTGTAATGACAGCCAGTGACAAGCTATTACGTAACAGTACAATTCAGAAGAGAAATGGAATACTGAATATAAACTGTCTGGACAAACTATAAGGTTCCGCTGTTTAACTCAATTTTATACAGAAAAGAGCAATGGAGATAGTGATAAATTTACAGGACGGATGAGTTGCAACCAAAAAATTCTCATTTATTCTCTTTTCAGAAGAAGAACAGAATCCGAGAAGCAATTGATCTGGACCATCAAACAAAAATTGACATGTTAGGCAACCTTCGCATTTTCAACTACATGTTGTATGTCTACGTTAACTTTTCTGGAGGTTCTATGTCAGTTAAATCCAACTTAGTCACATTTCTATCTTTCAATTGGTTGGACATCACAATGCACTGCTCTACAACTAAAGTCTTTATTGAGATAATAAATAAATACATTCATTTCATTTTATTTACAAGATGTTGAAAACCTGATATTCCTAAAATTGCAGGAGTCCTCTATAAGAGCTGATACCACAAAATCGGTTCAAAAGCTTACAGAACCGTTTATATACTAACAATATCTTTAGTTGTCTTCAATCTTAGCTAAGATTTCCTTATCAGTGAATAACAAGTATTCTTCATCGCCAACCTTAATTGGGTTACCACCGAAATTTGGTAATAAAACCTTATCACCTGCCTTAACAGAAGTTGGGATAACTTGACCAGTAGTGGTGTTGGTGATACCTGGACCAGCAGCAATAACAGTAGCTTGGTTTAACTTTTCTTGATTCTTTTCTGGAATATAGATACCACTAGTGGTCTTAGTAACTGGCTTGAGTCTTTGAACCAAAACTCTGTCGAATAATGGCTTTAAGGATTGAGCGTTCTTTAAGAAGGACTATAAAATATCATGTTAGTAAGTATTCTATACAAGTCCTGATAATCTCATTTCTACATACCATTTTGAATATGATTGGTAACGTTTAATTGACAAACAGAAAAGTTAAAGGATAGAATTATGGAGACAGAGTTTGTGAAAAAAATTTCAATGTGGAATCTCAACGAAAATTCTAATTTGTGCAGTAATACACGACCCAGTCAAATTAAGAATCCCCGGATATACAAACCTCTTCGGCGTTTCCTATTTAGGCAATCAAAAGTCCAATTATTACTATTATAAACGTATAAAACTTAACTCAAATATCTATCTAAAGGTTCACCTAGTACTTTCTCAATAACACGTACTAATCCACCTCTTACTTCCATTTCGACTTCTTCATCGTCATCTTCCAATAATTCCGCAATGTATGGAACTAAAGTAGGCAAGTATGACAACCATTGTTCACCCATCTTTTGGAAAATTGTCTTTAAAGTTCTAATGGTCCAGATCTTAGTTGCTGAAGTACTGGAGTCATTTTCATTAGAAATAAATTTGATTAATCCATGAACCAAGTTCTCGTTGTATTCTTCAGAAGAAACATTTGCAACAAAAGCAGTGATTGCCTTGACGAGATATTTACCAATTGTATCTTCAACATTCACTAGTTGGTCCAACAATGGTTGACAAATACTTTCAAATCTTCCTTGTTGAGACCAATAGTCATCTTGATCATACTTGAATGATGAGGTTAAGGAAATTAATATTATTCTTCTTAAATTAGTCGAAACCAATTCATTTTGAGCAAATCTCTTCAAAATAGCAGAAGTTGGATCAAGCAAATAAGAATAGTATGAAGTAATGATACTTTTCAATTGATCTTGTAACTTATTAAAAAATCTGAAGAACGCTAATAAACGTGAAACTTCAGTATTTCCAGCAAATGTAGCGTCTTCACCTGACACAGCCCATCTGACCAAGTTTGCAAATAATGGACGGAAGGTCTTGTCATTCAATTTCATAACATAGTTAATAGCACAAGTATGGAAAGAATTTTCTAAACGATGAATAGTATTGTTGTCAAACTTGTTATCTGTTTCTTCTGAGTATTGTCTAAATTCAAATGCATTTATCAACCATTTCATAAACACTATAGATTGAGATGTTGCAGATTTCTTATCAATCTTGTCAATAGTAATTTGCATAGTATTCAAGAACAAACCAAGGTTTCCCGAATTATCATTTTGATAGAACTTCTTTGTAGTCCAAATGTTACATAAAGATTTCAATACTTGCGCCAAGTCCATATGTTCAACAATAGAATGCAACACCGTTGATCTAATACTGTTTTCAATCAAGTCACTGGATAAGGCAGTAATAAGAACAGAATCCAAAGTAGTTGCCATAAATGCTGGCATCTTCTTAATGTAACAAGATAATAAAATCAAAATGGAAGCTTGCAATAACTTGGCCGATTCTTCATCGTCCGAATTAGATGTACCTTCCCAAATCTTAAGAGCCGGAGGAACAACCTTAGGGAATAAACCAAGAGTCTTAACTCCCATAATATTAACCACATTGGTAATTGCGTTGATCGATGAAATGATAATCTCTGGTTGTTCGCTTAATAAACCACGGTCAGAAGTGATTATACCCAATGATTCAATTAAAACCTTTGAATTAGATGCAAAATCAATATTCGCGGAATTTCCGAATTTGTTAACAATAGTGGAAAAGGCATCAAGGTAAGCTTGTTGTAATTCGATATCAATATTCTTTTCAATTCCTTTAATCAAAACAGGTAATAACTTATCAACAACAGAAGATTGAATGGCGTCGTCAATGTTGGAAGAGAACAATTCAGATTCAAACTTTCTTGAAGCTAAAATTGCATAATTTCTAGCTACCTTGATAGACAAGGTATCTGATAATTTATCAATATCCAAAGAATCCACGATGGAATCAACAAAATAGTTCAATGGTAACAAATCCAACAAGTTGGCCAATAATTCGTACAAGTTCAAACAAATTTCCTTATTCTTGAACACATTGGTGAATTTATCTAAGCCTGATAAGGCAAATGATGTTACGTTTCTAAATTTGTCCAACATTGATTTCTTTCCAGAATCAGTAACATTAGAATCTAATAAGGAAATAGCAACCTTTGTCTTTAATGAGGTAGTCTCAAAATTGTTGACATTTGAGTGTAATAATGAGTTCAAAAATTGTAACAATTGATTCTTCAAATTTGTTAAACCATCATTATTAAGTGAGACAATCGAAGCTCCAAAAATGGATCTACTACTTAAAGCATTGTATTCATCCGAATTAGCTTCAATTTTTTTAATTGGAATTTGACTCCATAATTTACTAAACTTTCCAATACCATTCAATTGATCTTCTGCAGAGAATCCCTTCAAATAAGCTCCGGTAAATTCTAAGATAGAATCAGCTTCATTAGATTTGTTTTTGGAAATATTGTAGGCGTATTGTTGGCCCATTAAGAATACGAGCACATGCATGGATTCTTCACTTCCCAATGTAGTTGTCAATGAAGTGAATAACTTGACACGACGATGTCTTGGAATATGTTGGAAAGCAGCAACAAAACTTGTTAACAAAAATTCGATTTCATTTGAAATTGAAGATGACCCATTTGAGGCCAATGCAGGAATAACTTTAGCAACAGTTTGTTGCAACACAGAGTTGGAAAACTCATCATCTTGTCTAATAGTATGAGCACCCATAAATGTAAATATTGGCATGACTGAATGTAAGATAATTTCTGGAGCCAAGGAGGCCAATTCTGAAATAACTAATAACAATCTATTCTGGACTTGTGGTGATTGTGAAGCTCTGATGGAATTAACAATTAAATCAGCTCTAATGGAGTTGGAGTCAAACTTGAATTCTTGATCACTCTCTTTCATCTTAACAATGCTTAACAACATACAAGAGGCTAATGTTTCTTGAGCATATAATACGGGCAAGTTTCCATCATTGCCCAAATAATCTAAATCGGTCAAAATCTTGAATAATACCTTCAATAAATCTGGACGAGCAACATCAGTTTTGTTGTTACGTAAAGTAGATTCCAAAATATCCAAAATAAAAGTTAACTTCTTCAAGTGAATAGAGGCAATTGTATTGATATCATCCTTTGCCATGGCCTGTTTGGTAGAACTGGAAGATCTTCTTCTTCTCTTTGCGGGACCTTGTTCTGGCATTTGATCACCAATTTGAACACTAGACAATGCTTGGAGGAATAAGTCATGATCAATTTCTAGTTCTTGTAAGGTTTGCATTGGGTCAAATTCAACATCTTGTTCATTAATTAACAATTCAACCAACTTATTTAAAACCTTCAATCTTGCATCAATAGACTTGAATTTACTAAATATTTGTAATACACGTTCACTGACAGCAATTTGAAGATTACCCGACTTAGACTCTAAACCCTGGCAGATCCATTCAACTTCTTTGTTGGTATTTTTATCACTTGAGCTGGAGCCACCGATCATCCCAACAATAGAAGATTCAAAGTTGTCAAAGAAATCAACCTTAGCAGCAACAGATTGTTCAAGCCAATCATTTCTCTTTTCAAAATAACTTTCAATATCACCATCAGTGAAAAAGAATCTATCGTCTGTTCCCACTTTATTTTCATTGGCAATAATCTTCCATGCTCTCCATTTAAGCACAATTGGCCAGAAAGTCAATGACCATTGATTCAAGAAGAATGTCTTAAGAATTACTTGACCAAACTTCTTTTGTCCTGATTTCGAGACTGTAAATATATTTTCGAATAAGACCTTAGTAATTCTGGATGGATCTAAAACTATATCTTTGAGAATAGTTTCATCACTACATAAAAGTTCAGTGAGGAACAGAGCATATTGGGGTGGTATGATTGCTCTCTTTTCAGGTTTGGTGTCTGCATAAATTTCCTCCTCTAAGAATAAAGTGGTTTTTGCTTTCGACTTATTGCCATGTAGTTTGCCAGTGATATCATGAATTAATCTCAAGATTTCAACAAATCCAGATCTAATAACTTTCGAGTCATCAGAACACCCTAAAGCTAATATTGGAATCAATAAATAAAAATCAGTAGATCCATTGGCAATATCCTTGATTCTAAGTCTTATGTATCTAATGGCCGATAATCTAATTGATAATGGAACAGCAGGAGTTAAGGCAACCCTGATTATAAATGACAATGCAACTTCCGAAGATTTGAATACTTTTTGACAGAAGGATGAAATGATCGATTTTTGAGCTTTGACATTTGTATTGGCCAATGCACTTGATAAAGATGTTAATAACTGGTTAAACTCAGTTTCATTTTGAGAATTGAAGTATGACTTAGCATTAACCTTAATGTTAGAGTAGTCCATTTTTGAAACCAACTGCTCTTCTTCATCAGGCAGGATATTATCTTCAACTTCTGCATCGAATTCGATATCTTCATCGTGATGAACCTTTCTATCTCCAATTAACGTCATGAACCTTAATTCCAAATCATCAAGTTTCAAATTCTTTAATTTCAAGTTCTCAACAAACAAGTCGGGGTTGGTTTTCAAGAGTGATTCAGAAATTTTAATCAAACTAGATCTAATATCGTTATCCTCGGTTGTAGAAATGTCAATAACCAATTTAGCGACAGTATTGAATACTGATTTGTTAGTCAAATCCATGAAAGGTAATAATTTATATGAATCGGCTGATGGGAAGGAATGAATAAAATACAAAGTTAAAAACTTAGATATCTTAAAATGATCATTCTTTAATTGATTCAATACTTCCTGTGTTAAATTTTGAATTTTCAAGCTGCTAAAACAATCAAATTTGATAAGATCTCCCTGATAAAAGTTCCATAATTGACTAAGAACAATCAAAGTTGGTTTCAACGTTGATGGTGCGACAGCAACTTTATCTTGTAAAATCGATTCAGTTAAGGTTTTAAGTAAGTCCACTGATAATGTCGCAATGGAAGCAATAACTGATATAACTGAGTACGCAGTTAATTTTAAATCTGAATTAACGGATGATGAATATTTAGATTCCTTTTGAGGTAACAACATCAATCCTACAGTTTCCAAAATAACTGGCAAATGCTTTTCATTTAATTCCGTGCTATTCTTTGCCATTGACGCTAAGATTTGAACTGTGTTGGATAAGTAAAATACTAATTGCTCCTTGTAAATTGTTTGATTCTTGATTTGTTCATTCAAGAACATACTGTAGAACTTGAATAAGTCAAAATCACCATAAAAAGCCTTAAGAATAGAGCCTGCTGGAGGGTTCTTTAATAGATCCTTGTAGCCCACCACCCATTCAAAAATCTTTGGAAATTGATTCTTTGCGATAACATTTAAAATCTTGACAAAGATAGGTTGTTGATAATATGGCAATGATGTCAAAATCAATAATTCTGAATTGTGAATATTAGCACTAAATCTTCTCACTAACCATTCTACTGATTTAACAGCTGGGATTAATCCATAATAAGGACCAACCAAAGTTAAAAAGGCTTCGATATTCTTATCTAATTGATCAACGATTTCTTTACTTTGTAAATTTCTATCTAAATTAATTGAAGTTTCAGAAAAGAGGGTTTGTTTAAACTTGTTAAATCTTGAATCTAATTCACATAATTCCTCTAACCCTTCGTATGCAATTTGATAAATATATTCATAATCTTGAGTTGATGCAACTTTTGGTTCAAACAAAAGTGAACGTGAATGTACTTTAGAACGTGCTTTCCTATCAAGTGCGACTGACGCAGTCTTGTCTTGAATTGACTTCAACTGCGAGGCTAAACTAGACATGGTAGCTGGACTTTGTTGAATGGTTCCAAAGGAAATCCTATAGATGGTATGTGATTTTTCAAAGGGAAGACAAAGAGGGAGAGAAAAAAAACTTGAGATGCCCTTGGAATGAAAAAAAAAACTACGATGACATTATATGCCGGAATATCAGTTTTCAGCTTCTAGTTACAGAACAATCGAGGATAGAATGAATCGACTCTTGAGTAAATACGTATGGGATGTATAGTCTCTATCTAGGTGTGATTGTTAACTATGATTGTATAAAATACTATCGCAGTTTTGTTTCAAATTACAATTCAGAAAATCATTTTGTGTTATTTTCGCAGCCAAGGTTAGAAGGACACTTGAAATGAATCTTCGACTTTGATGCAAAAATTGCTTCAAATTTGGTGTCTTTTCATCATCTTATGTGATTAATTAAATGTGTTTTAGTTTGGATAATATGATGTCGTGCAGGATGTTAATGCCAAATGTTAATACTGGAACCATGGTCAACGACTTAGAAGTGATGGGGATTAGTCCATGGTGAATGTACGCGAAGCGGGGGATTAAGCACAGGTAAATAGAAGAGGAAATAAACTCTTACAAAATTCTGGTTTAGAAGAAGTATTAGGTAGTTGAACTTGATAGTAAGAGTGGCTCGTGCAAATAACACCCAGGACTACGTCATAATGGTGATTTAGCAATTCGTTTAAGAAATCGTGTATCATTCTCAAATGGGAATCAATTTAGTTCCATAACCGATTGGGGTTGGAACTTCCGCTGTGCATAATCTAATTTGTTACCTGATTTTGTAATTATACTTACGTCATTTTGCGTCCTCCAAACATAAGTTTGGTTCATGTCTAAGTTCTACTGTTGACTGAAGGAAAGCGGGGCTGTTCCGTCTTATAATTCTTACCAGACACAATGGTAGATGCTGCTGCTGATCATTGTTCTCGACTAAAATGCAACTGATTATTATATTGTTTTACTTATATTGAATATGATAAACACAGAACCTGCAAGAAAGTTTCATGTATGTCCCTGTGATATCGCTCATACGTTGATTCAGTCGTTAAATCTAGTAAATATCACGTCATCAAAACTCAGAACGTTGCAAAATCTTAATCATGAAGAAGTATTTGGAGGGTTCTACGAATCTAAATGATCAAACATATATTATATTAAATTAACGAAATGCATTAACAAGAGCTCTGTATATAAAAAACGTTCTATACTAAGAATAAATATTGGTTTAAGCGATCCAGTACCAGACCTTTTCAGCTGCATTTCTTGGTATAGGAACCTTATCATTTGCTTCTTCTTCTTCGACTAAATCTAAACCTGTGACCAAATCGATATTTTCAATAGGAACAATCCATTGTGTATCACCTTTGGCAAAGTAAAGATAAGCTCTGTGACCGAAATATAAGGCGGCAAGGATTGGGAAAGTAATATAGGATGCTAAGAAGTCACCAACGTTGAAGTGAAAGAAGACTCTGAAACCGTTAGTAAGAGTCAAAAGACCGATCATAAAAATAACGTAATAAGTTCCATAAGGTTGAAATCTGGTCTTGTATGGAACTCTATCGGTAAGTCCATGGAAGGTAATTGCCTTACGCCATCTCAAATAAGCAAATCCAACCACGATCCAGGAAATGAAACCCGAGATGGTGGAAATATTCATGAACCAGTTGAAAGCATCAGTAGAACTAGAAGAAACATTAAGGTATGCTAATAATCCAATCAGCGAAGAGACCATAACACAGTAGTATGGGACACCAAATCTATTGACAGTTAAAAATATTTTTGGTGCATTTCCCTTTGTTGCAATGGAAAATAAGGCTCTTGAAGCAGAATATAAGAACGAATTACCAGCAGAAGCAGCAGAAGTTAAAATAGTAGCATTAATGATGTGGTTTAAAACTGAAATACCTGCGTTGTGAATACCGATGACGAAAGCAGAACCGGAAGCATCATTTGAAGACCCACCAAGCAACCTTGGATCACGAGCACTGACAATGACACCAATAACTAAAGTACCGAAAATATAAAAGAAAACCAATCTCCAAACGAATCTACGTGCAGCCTTAGGTAAGTTACGTCTTGGAGCGTCACATTCACCAGCAGCGGTAGCAACCAATTCAGGAGAACAGATAAATGCAAAACCACTCTTAATCAATGCGTACCAGAAACCTAAGAATTTTCCGGTACTACCACCGGTCTCAATAGGTAAAAATGCTCCTTCTTTCCAATATCTGAAACCTAAACGATCATGGTTTGGACCACCTCCAAAGAATAAAACAACACCTAAAATGATTAAACCAGTAAGAGTGATTAACTTGATTGAAGCAAACCAGAATTCGGATTCACCAAAGAATTTAACCGAAATCATATTAAGGGCAAAAATGGCCGACCAAAGAATTGTTATCCAGACAGCAACATTAACCGAAGTTGTCCAATATTGAATGACAAGAGCGGCTGCTGAGATTTCTGCCGCCACTAAAATACTAAATGCATACCAATAGTTGTAACCAATAGTAAACCCAAATGAACTAGATAAGAAATCATTAACAAATGCTTGAGGACCATTACCTGGAATTGGTAAATAAGTAGTCATTTCTGCCATCATTTGCATGACAAAGTAAATAATAGTAGACATTATAAGGTATGAAACGAATAAGGATCCTGGACCACAAGTTGTTAAAATAAGAGACGAACCAACGAATAAACCGGTTCCAATGGCACCACCGATAGCGATTAATTGAACATGTCTTGATTTTAAGCCTCTTTCAAGTGTATGTTCGTTGAATTCTTCAAATGAGGACTCATTAGAGTTGGTGGCAGATAAAATTTGCCCTGACTTTTCATCAACTTCAACGACGGCTGTGTTTGAAATGGCAACACTAAGTGAAGATGTGTTTCCACGTTTAATTTCTTTATGATGGGGACCTTTTAAGTGAACCATGATGTGATTTGCTGCAAAAAAAAGAAACCTTGCTGATTATTGAAAGAAGTAAGATAAAAAGAGAAATTTTGAAAATCTGGGGAAATTAGCTCACATATTTATATGTGAGTATTCCTATAATTTTGGAAGTTAAGATTGATACTATTTGATAAAAGAATAGTTGTGATAAAGCAAAATTCCAATTCCTTCATTATTAATTTTTTATTTTTTATTATTTTATTATTTTTAATTACCGATTTGAAAAAATATCTTTCTGTTTTAATTTAAAGTATTTTTTTATCAATACTATTTCTTTTTTTGAAAAAAAAAATATGATAATAAAGTTGGAACATTTCTTCTCACGAGAGTAGTTAGAGATCTTAACAGTAACGTAGGCAGAATATCAGTTTAGACGTTTACAGTTGAAGTATCAAAGGAGACGGCAGAAAAATTTGTAATTGAACTAAATAATCTGAAACATAATATGCAAGGGATATCTTTTTTTTTGGTGGGGTCTAAGGTCTTGAGATATTTTTATAAAAGCATAAACAAAAGATAAAGAATCGTAACTATTGTCGAATTATCTGGAGTGGAGTCTAGTAAGAATTATAGTTGTCGCTTCCTCTTTGTTCTCTTATCTCCTCACATGTAAAAAGTTGTACATTTCATACGGTGTACATTCACACGGCATTGAGAGAGGTGATTCACTGACATCTTCCTAGTGACATGTTGCTACGAAACTAGAAGAAGGCATTCCCTCCACTTGAAGTATTACAAAATTCGATAAAAAGCCTAAAAACCAATAAAAAATATATTCGAATGCCGTGAAACTGTATCACAACTTAAGAAATAAATTTCGAACAATGTAAAAAAATTAATGTTAATTGCATATTTTTTAACCGGCGTACTAAAATTTGAAATTAGGATTACTTTTTGTTCGATTTTCTATTGCTGCGGTCTACGTGAAGATGCCTTTGATGGAAGACGATTGAATCAAATGACAGAGAAAGAAGTCATAGTGATGTATGATCTGGAAATATACTGAAAAGGGTCGTCTGACTTTTGATTGTTTCAGAGAGATTTTGTAATGTAAAATTGTTATCAAAAACTTTGAAAAATTTTTAAAAATTTATGACAAGATCAATTTTTTTTTTTTACTCATGGCATTAAGGATAAAGCTGTAAAATGCAGACGATTTCTATTGTTCTCTTTTGAAGTTACAGGAAGCGAGGACCTGAGTTTCGGAGTTCAGAAAAGTAATACCTTAGCGAATCTTTTGAGTATCCACTGTTGAACACTATACTCGTCAAAAGAATAGCACAAAGCGCCAATCTCTATCGTATCTGTTAAATATCTGTGTTATATCTATGTCTTTCTGATACAGGGTTCTTTGAATGAAGCCATTGTAAGATATAGATTAAAAGAGAAATGGTTATAGAACGGTACCAGTAAGTAAGAATAGCAATACCAAATAGGTATAGAGGAACCAAGAGAAACCATCGCTTGCTCTTCCTTGTTTATTTTTTCCTTACCTTTCGGAGTTTGAAATCTAGTATTATTATTATTACCTGTATTGGGTAATGTAGATAAGACTAAAAAAAGAAAACTCTGAATTCCTTTTTTTTTGTACCTAGTGAGCGAATACTGGTGGGGATAAGCAAACCTACGCGGCTATTTTCTTTTCTCCCCCCACCCAAAAAGAAATGTTAGTTTAAGCGACAGCCTTTTACCCAGATTAATAATATCACCAGGTGGTGATGGTTGTCCATTTTTGCCGTATGTTAAAGTTACCCCAGACTCTGTCCCATATCGATGCATATACGAATCTTTAAGTGCAAAGAAGAGGTGACAGTAGACACAAAACAACTGGGGAATCTGATTTCTTTCAAGTCAGAAATTTATAATCACTCCACTTCATTCATATACCCATTTGTGATGCCATGGAAGACCACTGTGTGTAAGAGACTAATTAGTATATGCAACACTTGTGCAAGTACACTGTTCATATGTTTATCTGGTAACCCATTTAGGTTCAACCTCTTTGTTAGTCAAGTAAATCAGCACCTTCTTTAGAACATACTTGACAACTTGAAAGTATAGTTTTGCTCAAAGAAAAATTTTCAGGCTGTGATACCTGCTGCTATTCTTCTGTATGTGAATATGAAGAATTACAACATGCTCGGAAAAAACCTTGAAAGAACTATACCCTGTAGCTTCCAACCTAGTATCGGGGAGTATATTGTTCGATTTGATACAACCTGATTTTCTCTATACACTACATTTAGTGTTCATATTAATATAAAATTTGGGAAGGTACATACGTATCAAATGCTTAAATACCGCGGAAACCTGATTCCCAATGAAGAAACTCCGTAGGAACAAACAGTTTTGTGACAGGTTTATTGTTTGGTAATTTGTTTTGCAATCTTTATGCTGCATACCAAAACAAAGAAAAATTATTAAAGATAGTGCGACAAAAAAACAAAAGTTTTTCATTTTAATTTTACTAGGAAATGAACCAAATTTTCCACGCTCTATTATCTTCATAGAATCAATTCAACCAGGTAAATCATAAATTGGGTAAAAATGTAAAAAGATATGGTCCCTAGCAGGATCGAACTGCTGATCTTGGCGTTATTAGCACCACGCCTTAACCAACTGGGCCAAGGGACCTCTTGTTGTTGCGTTTTGAATATTCTAGGAAACTCCAGACATACCATTCAAGATTTTTATCCACTTAAAGTCCAAGCAAGGTCATTCTCTCTGAACCAAGTCAGATTACGTGTATGTTAAGTTTAGAAATATAGGTATATAGTTAAACTTTCCCTGTAATTTTTGCCATTTGTTATATTTTAGTATATATAATTACATGAGAAATTTAATAGATAGATTCTCTGGAAAAAAAATGTACATTGATTTCTAAGAAAAATATGAAAGAAAAAACCTGATTGTGCTATCTAATATTCTCCAAGAAAGAATTTCCTCGTACGAGAGAGAAGGAAGCCTTCCCCTCAGCTTCTATATCTGGAAATATAACGAACAGAACATTTGCAGAGGTAAAAGGCTCCATCATAACAATGCGAGCCAAGATTGACCAAACGTATCGGAAAGAATTGTAAAATATCCACACTACCAACTGAGAAGCATGTATCTTCTGTAAGTGGGTCTGATGCATGGACAAACTCCTTAATAAGTCTCATTCCGAATATACCAACGATATAAAGCTATGCTCTTTTTCATATAACCTATTTAGTTAGGTCTCGCAGTTGTTCTTTTCCTAAATTAGTTACTTCTTGTCTATTGGAACTTGTTTATTGTCTGTATGTAGTTAAGAAAGTTTTCGAAATTCCAATGTCAAAAATTCTTAAGTCCGCTGTTTTCCAAACTAGGAAAAAAAGCACAAGGTCAATCCTAATGCCAATAGCAAAAGAGAAACATTTCCAAGCTAATGGAAACGACGAAGGCTTTATCAAGG
>LQHL01001872.1:73743-133204 GCA_001655755.1 Hemisphaericaspora haegerdaliae
GGGGGGGGGGGGGGGGCACAAAGAACGGATAGATCGATTACTAAGGTAATATTGTTTGAAAAACATTTTAGTATGTAATAATTGTTTGTTGGTAATTTACCTTTTTTTTGCAACAATTTAAAATATTTTTGTGATAAATTCATGTAAAATCTCATTGATACGAATAATAAATGAGAAACAAACTTACCAACGACAATTCATTGCATTCCATGAAAATATAAAACATAACCATAAGAGTATTTCCCAATCTATATCCACTTATTGATCCTTTTAATCATTTTTGTTATTTGAACGTACAAGTTTGATTGGCGGGTAAATTCACTAAACAAAAAAAAAACCAAGAATCCATTTGCAACAGATCATTCAATCCAATTCAATCCACTCTACAATCATCAAATGGCATCCATTAGAAGTAAGAATGGTCATCTAAAATCTTGTTCAACTTATACCGATAATGAAAATCACTTTCTTGTAGATTCCCGTTACGAGATTGTGCGAGTTTTAGGAAAGGGGTCATATGGAGTTGTTTGTTCAGCAATAGATACTAAAACTTTAACATCAGGTAGTGAACACAAAATTGCAATCAAAAAGGTCACTAAGATATTTAATAAAGATATTCTTTTGATTAGAGCAATACGGGAGCTCAAATTCATGAAGTTTTTCAGGGGACATAAAAACGTATGTGTGTAATTTAAGTTAATACCAGATCAATTTACTAACATACAGCAAAAAAGATTGCAACATTGATAGATCTAGATGTGGTTTACGTCAAACCATATGAAGGCTTATACTGTATCCAAGAATTAGCTGATTTAGATTTGGCAAGGGTATTGTATTCCAATGTCCAATTTTCCGAATTCCATATCCAAAATTTTATGTATCAAATCCTCTGTGGATTAAAGTATATTCATTCAGCAGATGTAATACATAGAGATCTTAAGCCTGGGAATATTTTGGTGACTACTCAAGGGATATTGAAGATATGTGATTTCGGTTTGGCAAGGGGGATTAATCCAAAATATTTCAAGAATCATAGTACCACAATAAC
Organism: Hemisphaericaspora haegerdaliae; assembly: GCA_001655755.1. Lineage (NCBI taxonomy): Eukaryota > Fungi > Ascomycota > Pichiomycetes > Serinales > Debaryomycetaceae > Hemisphaericaspora > Hemisphaericaspora haegerdaliae. The sequence continues at coordinate 74,792 of LQHL01001872.1, forward strand.
AAATTATGTCGCTACCAGATGGTATCGTGCACCAGAATTGATTTTATCCACCAAGAATTACACAAAATCGGTAGATATCTGGGCTGCAGGGTGTATTCTTGGAGAATTGTTTGGAAGAAGACCATTGTTTCCAGGAAAGAATCTGCATGAGCAAATTCACGAATTGTTTAAAGTTTTAGGAAATCCACAGGTAGAAACTATCAAGAAATACAATTGGAAGGTGGAAGGATTACTTTGGGTCAAATATAGACCAGTTAAGTGGAAAATGCTTTATCCGTTTGCACCAAATGAAGCAATTCAATTACTAGACAGACTTTTACAATGGGATTATAAGAAACGGTTGGAAATAGATGATATTCTTTCTCACAATTTTTTCAAGAATGTTCGAAATGTCCCCGACGAATCTGCTTCCCGAGAATTGTTCGACTTCAGTTTTGAAGGACGTGTTAATTCCATTTCACAATTGAAAGAGGTACTAGAACTGGAAGTCAAGAGTTTTAAAGATACATGTAAAATTGGAGAATAAAAGTCAAATGTACCGCGGATTTTTTTTTTTTTTGGTATTAGGCTATTTTTCGTTTCTCCAACATGTGAAAGAAATCTGGCAACTTTCACAAGCCAAGAAGTGTAACAATACTCCAGGTAAGAATACACAAAACTATATAAGCACTATATAAATACCACTTCTAATAGCTGTCAATTTGTTTTTTTTTCATTTCACAGAATAGTTTACCTTTTTTTCATCTATCGCTTTTTAATCATATTGAATCTCAAAAATGGCACTTACAGAACACGAAAATTTAGTCCTTGTCAAGAGTGTTTTACACATTGAAGGTAGAGAACCTGTGGAGCATCAAATTTGCGGTGCTGAGTCGATTCACGCCAAAATTCCAGAAGGCACAAAGTATTACACCACCCTTCATTTTAAGGTCAAGAACAAGAAGTTAGAGAATTTCAAATATCATCAAGATGTTAAGAAGGCAGGTATAACAGTAAGAACAAGGGATATTGATCTTGGTACTTTTGAGCCTTCTGATGAAGAATATACTGTTGACTACCCAGAAGACGAAACTCCATCAGGATTCTTTATGAGAGGAAATTATCACGCTATTTCAACATACTATTCTGGTGATGAAGTTTTATTAGTTCATGAATGGTCTCTTGAAGTTGTCAAGAAATAGACCCCATCTTGTCTTTTGTATCTTATTTAAATTTATATATTTTTATATGAGTGAATTTATTATATATTATTCTTAACTAGATTGAGTAATCCAAAATTTACGAGGATTTCCGTTTTGGGAATTAATTAGCAGCCCAAACCAAAAGAAATTCAGAATCTAAGGGGGGGGGGCGATGAAACAAAACAACTAGAAATCTGTCAAAATCACAAAAAAACTTACTCTATTCAGTGTTAATATTTAAAACAGAAAATACAATGAGTGTCCGTTCCGCTACACATGCTGGTTCATGGTATACCGCCAGTTCTAACAAGCTACGTTCCCAACTCGACTCATTTTTTGAGAATGCAAAACATTTGAAGACACCGCTTACTGGATCCGATGCTAGCGAAGGTATACCAGGTGCAAGAATTCTCATAGGTCCGCATGCTGGATATGCCTATTCCGGAGAAAGATTAGCTGAATCATTCAATGCATGGGACGTTTCGAAGGTTAGAAGAGTATTCTTGTTGGGTCCATCTCATCATGTCTTTTTCAAAAACTATGCATTGCTTTCTCCGTTTGATTATTATGAAACTCCATTTGGAAACATTCCAGTTGATACACATACTATTGAGAAATTGATCAATCTGAAGCCCAAACATTCAAGTCACGATTCCGTGTTTAAGTATATGGGCGAAGAAATTGATGAAGATGAACACTCATTTGAAATGCATGCTCCATTTATTTATTATAAAGGACAAGAATCCCCACATGGAGTGCCCAAAATAATACCAATATTAATCAGTGGAATGGATGAAAAACTCAATGAAGATATAGTCGAAGCATTGCTTCCTTATTTGGATAGCGAAGAGAACCATTTCATAATAAGTTCCGATTTCTGTCATTGGGGCTCTAGATTTGGATATACAAGATATTTAAACACCCCTGACGCGACTATCAATTCTCTTCATAAGGATATGGTACTGCTTAATTCCTTTCATAAGCCAAAAGATGTACCAATACACGATTCGATAGAATTATTAGATAAAATGGCGTTGGATATTGCAAGTGGAGGAAGCTACAAAGAATGGAAAAAATACATATCTGAATCCGGAAATACAATATGTGGACAGAAGCCTATAGCTATTATTCTTAGATTACTTGAGCGTTATAATGACGGGGAAAGTCAAACGCGTGAAATCTTCAATTGGATCGGCTATTCACAATCCAACCCAGTTACAAGAAGTTCAGAAAGTAGCGTTTCTTATGCTTCAGGATATGTTAAATTGTAGGGAAGTATCAGTTAAGATAGCATAAACACTATGTTACCATATTTAATTATTTATTTAAAAAAGAAATAGAACTTGTTCTCTATGTTTATCAATTTACCCTATTTGAGATTTGATATTCAAATTGTAAGACCCCTAGATTCCACAAGAAAAAAAAATAGAAAAATACCCACTGAACAAATCCTCTCTTAAATTGGTCTTTTATTTTGCATACAAGTCCCGTATCTCCATTTCTCCACCAATCAACCAAATATGAGTGACGTAAAGATCTTTGGTAAAACAAAGAGTCTAGAATTGAGAGCAGAATTGGAGCAGGCTTTCAAAAAGTCAAAACCCGCTCCCCGAGTCAAGACTGTTCTTCGAAAAATTTTAGCCAACATAATACTTAACAACAATGAAATTTCCAACATGATGTCAGATATTATTCCGCTTTTGAAACTTGAGGACTTGGAAGTACGGAAACTTTGCTTTGAATTTGTTTCAACATATGCTGCCAATTCCGAAGATTCTTTGAATGCAATACCTTATTTGGAACGATTTAGAGAAGATCAATCTCCGGTTTTGAGAGGGTTGGCATTGAAAACCATTTCATCCGTCAAGAGACGAGAGTTTATAGACATAGGAGTGATTTCTGCCAAAAGATTGGTTAAAGATACAGATCCATATGTACGGAAAACAGCAGCATACTCGATTGCTAGACTATACCATCATGATCATGTAAAAGTTGAAAGGGCAAATTTGGTAGAGGAATTAAATAATTTACTTTATGATGATAACCAATTTGTTGTTTCCAATGCGTTGGCTGCATTAAGTTCAATAACAGAGACCAGTAAAGCCTTGAACTTGAGAATTGACAAAGCCCATTCCCTCCAATTAATAACCCTTTTAGCCACAACAAATGAATGGAATCAAACGTACTTACTAAATGCATTGATGTCATATGTCCCACAGAAAGAGAACGAATCTTTGGATTTAATAGAAGCTGTTCTTCCATCTTTACAACACGAAAATGCGTCAGTTGTTTTAAATGCTGTTAAGGTTATAGTTTACTATTCCAAATATGTCAAGAATCCCGAATTGCGATTGCCAACTTTAGCCAAGAGACTTGGATCATCGTTGATATCTCTTTTATCGAAGCCTGCTGAAATCCAATTCTTAGTCTTGAGAAATGTCATTTTATTACTTCTTGGTAACAAAAACTTGGTGAATTTTGATGTCGAAACATTTTATTGTCGATTTGATGATCCTATCTATGTGAAAGACACCAAGCTTGAAATTATTTATTTGTTAGCAAATGAAGACAATGTGGGACTGGTTCTATTAGAACTTGAAGAATACGCCACTGAGGTTGATGTAGCGATGGCTAAGAAGGCAATAAGAGCATTTGGGAATCTTGCTGTGAAATTGGAAAATGCATCGTCTCAATGTGTTGAGATAATATGTGACCTAATGTCTCATGGAATTTCCTATATTATCCAAGAATCGACCATTGTGATCAAGAATATATTAAGAAAGTATCCTGGTGAGTTTGATTTTGCTATTCACGAGTTAATCAAACATTACCATTTCATTGATGAACCCGATGCTAAGACTGCATTGATATGGATTATTGGTCAATATTGTGAAATCATCGAAGAATCAGATACAATACTAGATGAGTTTATCTCCACTTTTAAAGATGATCCCGTTGAAGTGCAATATGCTACATTAACAGCAGCAACTAAGTATTACTTGAAGTTTCCAACAAAAGGTGAAGCGATTGTTTTACGGGTATTAAAGTGGGCAACCGAGGAAGTGAACAATCCTGATATTAGGGATAGAGGGTATATGTATTGGCGACTTTTATCATCGGAATATGCTAGCGGAGCAGATGGTGAATTTCAAGCAAATACAAAGAAAATTATTTTGAATACGAATCCAGTTATTTCATCAGACAATGATTCCATAAATCCAGTAATTCTCGAAGAATTAGACTTAAATATTGGGACGTTAGCATCTATTTATTTAAAACCCGTTCAAAGTGTATTTAGAACGGCAAAGAAAAAGACACTTCCCTTCAGTCCGACATTACAGAGAAAGGGAGAAGATAGCTTTCTGGAACCTGAAAAGCCAATCGAACCTCCACGGCTGAGGACGGGTTCCCCAGCAGTTGAAATAGCGAGAAGAATGTCATACAGAAGAACAAACAGTGACAATGCCACAAGTATGAGAACAGTATCCACTGCTGACTCCCCAGCACCAAAGAAAGAGAGATTTTCGAAAAGATTCTCAAGAAAGGCATCCTTCATCAAGGGGAGAATTGCAAGCATGAATTAGATTTTTAGATTTTCAATATAGGACTATGTAAAGCACCTTCTATTTCGAACGACATTAGATATTTTAACATTGGGCGAAAATTTAACTGTAGAACCACTTTCAATGATAGTCTCTGTATTCACTTCAGGCATATTTAATTCAGGACCATCTCTAACCTGATCTTTTAAAATCTTCAAGTCCATGCCAAGAAGAGATCCAAGTATAATTATCGACGCTGGACGAGACATGACCTTCATATTCTCCCTGCATTCAGTGCTAACTACACACAAAGGACATCCCCATTCACATTCACAGTCCCTTACCCGGTTAAATGTAACCTCAAGAAGTTCATCAAGACACTCAAAAGCCTTGTATCCAATTCCACTACCTAACTTCCCGCCTTTGCTATCATAAAAAATCAACCTTGCTGGTCTTTTTCTTGAAGTCTCTCTTCCAGAAAACTCTTTCTCAGGAGCTTTACATTCAGTTGAAAGCTCCAATGAAAATGCAGCTGAGCCTTTATTTGAAGAAGACCCATTAATGAACACAGGAAGCATATTCATGATTGCATGCTCAACAGCATGAACGCCGCCAGCAGCGGATAATTTCTTCTCTGTAATAATTTCAAGAGCTTGTTTCGGAATATTTATCCAGAAACCTTTTGCATTCATAACCACTGGAGGATTCTTAACTTCAACTACCTCAATAATCTCCTCACGTCTATTAACTTTGAAGAAACCAAACACTACCATTGTTATCTTAATCTTACCGAAAAATACCGGGATATCTAAAGGAGTCAGTTTCTGTAAAGGAAATAATGGTTTTACGACTTCTACTTCTGAAGGATCCACATCCGTGAAATCACGTTGCAGAGTTGTCCAATCAACATTTACTCGTTCGACTTTTGCATAGTGGTCCTTATGATTGAATTCTTTGACCAAATATGGCTGTCCTTGATGTAAGAAAATCCCACCTTCATAAAGAGTAAAACTTGTTCTCAGGGCTTCAACTTCTTCAATTACTATATTTCTATTATTTGTTATATCAACCACAGCAAATTGTGTTTCTTCCACTGATCTGATATTAACCAAACTATGTGGCTTTGGTAAATAGTTTAGATTGGTTTTATATTTCCCATCATCATCTAATAATAATCGTTCATTTAATGTAGTTCTATATGCTTTTAATGAACCATCAGAGGTAAACCATTTTGCATCCTCTTCTAAATCAATGGATTCTTCATATGCGGCACATTGTAGATGTTGTTCCATTATTAACAGACTACACTCCATCTCACGTAATCCTTGAACACATAAATCTTCATAAACATTTTGACATAATTCATGAGAATTCTCCAAATAATATTGATCAATTGCATTTCTTCCAGGAACATATATCGCTAAACTACCTTTTGCAGACTTTCCTCTACCTGCCCTACCAAACTGTTGATGTAAATTCAGCTTCAGCATGGGAAAGCCACATGTTATAACTACATCGAGATCGGATAAGTCAATACCCAATTCCAATGCATTGGTTGCAACAATTGCTCGTAGTTGTCCATTAAACATTTTTTGTTCTATAATTCTTCTATCTGATTTACTATACCCTCCTCTATATGCCATTATATCACTTTGATCAATTGATGAGTTATTTGAAAACTCGGAATTTTGTAACAAGTATCTAACTTCCTTCATGAGCATCTCACATATCACACGGATGGGACAAAATACAATCGCTTTGATCCCATCTACTTCATTTAATAAATTGACCAACACTCTAGCCAGTTCAGAAATCATACCCACTCTAGGAGTTATTTGATCATTTTTTTCATTTTTGGAATTTTGTCCTCGTTTATTCATTAAAACTGGAGGATTCCAAACTAGTAATTTCTTTTCACAATGTGGACTTCCATCTTTATTTATATGAACAATGGTATCGTTCTTTGATAGTGCACAAATTGCTCGGAAGTGTGATATAGGATTGCCAATTGTTGCTGAACATGAAATAAATCGAATATTTCGTTCTTTTGGACATAATCTATTCTTCATTCGTAATAGTCTACTCATAACATAACTAACATTGATTCCGAACGTACCTTTGTATATATGAAGTTCATCTACCACGACAAATTTTAATGATCCTAAAAACTCTCTCCAAGAATCATAATAATGATTAGGTAGTATAGATGCATGAATTGTATCTGGATTTGTAAAAATTATATGAGCTTCTTTCAGTATTTTAATCCTTTCAGAAAAAGGAGTATCTCCATCATAGGTATTTACAACTATTGGAGTTTCCGAATTTTGAGGAAGATAATTTATAAATTCTTGTAAATGTCTCATCTGATCCTGTGCTAAGGCTTTCGTGGGGAATATAAAAAATGCAGTGCTATGTCTCCCCTTGAGTCCAGATGACATATTCCATAATATTGAATTTAACACTGGGATTTGATAGATTAATGATTTTCCTGATGCAGTAGGTGTACTTACAATAACATGAGAATCATCACTTGGTGATAATAAACTATTCAACGCCATGGCTTGATGACAATAAAGCCCAGTATCAATAGATATATTCTTACTTTGCTCCATTGCAACTTTAAGATCAGGATGTACGCCCATATTTACTTCCAGTGATAGAGGTTGATATTGTGGATCTTGTTGCTTATTCAATGTGTATACATTAGTAATTTGATCTTTGTAGAATTTGGCATTTTTTAACGACTCAATCATTGAATCTGCCGATACTTCTTGCATGTTAATTCTTTCAACCGAATCCACCTTATCATTCAAAATTTGAACTATATCTTCTAAATCTGGCAACTGTGGTTCTAGACCAATAGCTTGATCTTTCAAGTACATTTCTGCCAATACATACTTTATTTCATCGTTATCGGTAAATTTTATAAGAAATTTTGCAATTAATTGAAGAAATTTAGCATTTCTACTTTGAATCAAGTTCATTAGTTGTTGTTTGGTCAATGGAGTTAAACTATAGGTTGAATTTGAAAGGAAGAAATCGCGTCTTTGTCCTTGATCATAATCAGTAGTAGTTTCTTTCTTTATTCGTTTTCGACTACCACCTTTCCGTGCTAGACCAATACCATGTAATTTAGCATCCTGGAAATCAAATATAAGGATTTGTTTGGAATTATTTTCTGATTCTTCATATTTTTCAACAATTGGCGTTTGATGATAACCTTTTTCATAGTCAGCTTTAACTTCTTCTATAAATGACAACATGATTTGATTTTCATCAACATAATCAAAAAATACTTCATTTTCCGGAAATAGATACTTTATGATTGCTAAATCTATCGGAGTGATTGAATTATTCAACTTTTGTAGCAATTCAAATGATGGGATAACTGATCTTGAATGAGACGACAAAAACGTTAAATGTGTATTGATTTGGAAAAATATCTTAGCTAGTCTTTCAAAGAATGGAGACCATGATGTAGGTATGGATGTTTCACTCATCTATATACCACTCTTCATACTTTCCTCACACAAAATGGTTATACTAGATCGTACACGGGGGTTGGTAGTCCCAATCATATTTTTTTCGTTGGCTTCGCCCTTCGATGAGGCTATGACGTAATGATATTATAGGTTAACTTCGCGAATGGGGACGAGATCTGGCTTGTTTGCTGTATTGCTACAAGTATTCCTCTTGGTTAATATAATAAGCCTTGTCAATTGACCCTATCTTGAAGTTTTCCTAATTGAGGTTTTGAGTTAAACAGGAAGTTAAAGTAATCAATTAAGAAACATGTTCGACAAATTAAAGCTTAGACATAAAGGTTCCAATGTTCATTGTGCAGATGCATGTGTTTCTCCAGGGAAATTACCAACTAAGAAAGAAATTTATCAAACAAGAAAGAACTTGGGAGTGAATTTTGGTTCTTCTTTTGTATTAGAGAAATGGATATTTCATAGTTTATTTCTTGAAGATAGCGATGAATGTGAATTATCAGCAGTTGAGAAAATGATTAATAAATTTGGAGAAGAAGAAACTAGAAATAAGTTTGAAAATCATTGGAATAATTATGTTAATGAAGATGATTGGAACTGGCTTGAAACTCATGGAATTAATTCAATTCGTTTACCAATTGGATATTGGCAAGTTGATGGTGGTAAATTTTCAAGTGGGTTTAAATTTGATCATTTTAAGGGTGTATATGCCAATGCTTGGAACATAATTAAACTGAAGTTTATTGAACCTGCAGCTACTCATAATATTTCAGTCTTAATTGATGTTCATGGTTTACCTTATGGTGCTAATAATTCAAGTCATTCAGGTGAACAAGGTGAAAACAAATTTTGGGATGATGAAAAGGCACAATTGAAAATGAGTGAAATGTTTGGTTTTATTGCTGAAGATTTATTTAGTTATGATAATATTGCTGGAATTCAAATCGTAAACGAAGCTGAATTTTCAGATACAACTAAGAAACAAGCAAAGTATTACTTGGCTGCAATCAATGAAATCAGATCTAAAGATAAGCAAATACCAATAATTATATCAGATGGTTGGTGGACCAATCAATGGGTAGAATGGATTCAAGAACAACAAGGAGATAATAGTAATTTAGGAGTGGTTATCGATCATCATGTTTATAGATGTTTTTCAGATAAGGATAAATCAAAAGATCCTAATCAAATTATAAATGATTTAGATGATGATGTTTTGACCAAATTAAGCAATGGTTCAAGAGGAGTTGATGTGATGGTTGGAGAATATTCATGTGTTCTTGATGGTCAATCTTGGAATAAATTAACTGGTGATGGAAATAGAAATGAAATTGTTCGTCATTATGGGCAAAAACAATGTAACTTGCTTTTTTCAAGAGCATGTGGGTTCTACTTTTGGACATTCAAGTTTGAATCTGGAAATGGTGGGGAATGGGATTTAAAGACTATGTTTGATGAAGGTGCAATTAGATTTCCTTCATTACCAACCAAGGTCCCCAGTGTAGAACAATTCAACCAATACTTAGACGATGCTTACAACAACCATGCCAATTACTGGGATGGTGTTAATCCTCAAGAAAGATATGAACATGAAAGGTTTAAAGATGGCTTTTCAACCGGCTGGACCGATGCAGAGGAATTTGCTAAGTATAATGGTTCTGTAATTGGTAGGAGAGAAGCTTGGAAATTTGCAAGATTACAAGAGCATATTCAAGCGAAAGGAGGTCTGAGTTTTATTTGGGAATGGGAACACGGGTTTGACCAAGGAAGTCAAGCATTTTATACCAACAGCGTTTAGTATGTTTGTTAGCTTGTTGACCTATAGCTAGCTTGTCTTTTATAGTTAGTATAACTTTGTTACCTTTTTTTGCAATCAATGAAATTTCTCTCGCTAATTTTTTCTGTAACTGTGGGCCCAAAAGGGCGTATGGCCCACGCCGTTCTCAGTGTCACTGGGGGGAAGAATGGTGGAACCAAATCGGAAAATAGAGGGCAAAAAAAAAGTATGGAGTTGCTTACAAACATTTCATTTGACTGTTCAACGAACTATCAAAAGCTAAAGGTGTAAATGACATCGGATTTGATGATGTCCAACCAAGTATCATTTAGATCCACTATGGATCTTCAATCAATAAGTACCAAGTTGGTTAAGGAAATAGTTTCCAAAGCAACAAGTTTTCATAAATTAATGAGTGCTCAAATTAGTTTACTTCAAATATTCAAACAACAAATCAAGAATAAGAATGACTTTGGTTATTGTGATTATGAAATAGCATATGTTGTGTATACATCAGCAGTTCAATTGTTATCAATGACGAAGAAGTTTGTTAATAGTAAAAATATTGATCTTTATCTGCAAATCGAACAAGCCATTGGAGATAGTGGTAGTAGTTTTAAATCTATAGATAAGGTTATACAAGAGTACGGTGGACGAGTTCAAGGAGTTGATACATCTAATGATCCGTTAATGAATCGATTTAACAAGTTACAGAGTAATCATACCCTCCCTAATGATTATGGTGAGACAACTTCAATCAATACATTTAAATATAGAGATGTTATATCTCCTCATGAATTAAGCCAATTACTCAATCAGAGTAATAACAGTATCCTTCTAATAGACTATAGACCTTCAAAAGATTATCATCATAATCATATAAATTATCATGAACTAGTTAACATAGAGCCTAATCAAGTACAATCTTTAAGCAAATCAGCAACTGATCAAGATTTGGAAGATATCCTTAAACAATCACTCACACCTGAACAATTTCAACGATTTCAGAATCGTCATAAATATGATTTGGTGGTGCTATATAACTATAAGTATGGATCAACAAAGGAAGATCGGTTTCAATGGATTACAGATAAGATTATTAATGATGAAATACTGGAGAATCCATTTCAGGAATTGATAGATATTCTTATGATTCGTTGTAAATATATTAGTTCAAGACTTAAATCCATACCTTGTTACTTATCAGGTGGAGTTTTACAATGGTATAATGTTTTTGGTAATGAATCAATTACGAAATCATTAGAGGTATTGAACGGAAAGGGAAATGATTCAAGTATGAATAAACTGGATTCATATTTAACTACATTTGGAGATTATCTAAGCAAAGCAAACCATGAATTTCCTGCTTCAGTTGATCAACACCGGGAGCTGTTACATACAAACTATATTCGACCAAAAAAGGCACAAACCAGTGATTTTCAATTTGAACTGCAAAGTACAAATAGTTATCATGTTCCCAGTGATAGAGCTGTTGCACATGGGTCGCCGCCACCTGATAGTTCCCAACCAATTGCTAAAAGTAGCGGGATTCCAAACAATATTGGCGTTGTAGCTTATAACCCGCCAAATTTTGAGGAACCGAAACTGAATAATATATTGCCTCCTCCAATACCTCCCAAGAACCCATTAGGACAGCCCATACCTAGATTGCTTTCAGCAGGATCCAGTGGGTCTATAACAACAACAACGACAACAGCAGCACCAGTAGTATCACCAATGTCAGTATCGACATCAGCACTATCACCACCAGTCAAACCGGAAACCCCACCATATCCCAAGGTGATATCCAAGGATTCTCCATCACCAAATCAAGTGAAAAAACTACATTTCCTTGAACTGCATACTACCGGATTAGTAAATTTAGGTAATTCATGTTATATGAATTGTATTTTACAATGTATTGCTGCAGCACCCCAATTAACTACATTTTTCTTTCCAAAAATCAACGAAGACGATAATAAATCAATTTCAATTACCAATAGTCCATATAAACAACATATTAATATTGATAATAAATTGGGTACTAAAGGAATCTTGACTACGAGTTTTGTTGAATTATTGTATAATATGATTGAATGTAATGAAAAAGTATTGAATCCTTCAAAATTTAAACAAATAATGGGATCATTATCACCATGTAAACAATTTGCCAGTTTTGATCAACAAGATTGTATTGAATTTTTAAATTTTTTATTAGATTCAATACATGAGGATCTTAATCAAATGAAAATTAAGGATATTAATGAAAAGAAATTAATTAGTGAATTAACTCCTGAACAAGAAAAGAATCGAGAAATTTTACCAATTAGATTAGCATCAACCATTGAATGGGAAAGATATTTAAAATTACATTTTTCAATTATCGTTGATTATTTTCAAGGACAATTTTTATCACAATTAAAATGTTTACAATGTCAATTAACTTCAACTACTTATAATTCATTTAGTATTTTATCATTGCCAATACCTGAAAAATTAAATCATGATAGAAAACCAGTTCTGTTACAAGATTGTCTTGAAGAATTTTTAACTGTTGAATTATTAGATGATAATAATAAATGGCATTGTCCAAATTGTAAACAATTTACTAGACTGACCAAGAAGATAAGTATAACTAGATTACCTCAAGTATTAATTATAAATTTCAAACGATTTAAATATGATGGAAATGGTAAGTTTAACAAATTAGAAACATTTGTTACATATCCAGTTACGAAAGAATTGGATTTAACTTCATATTGGCCAGATATAGGTAGTTCAATAAATCCAAATAATAGCAATCCAATGACAATTGAAAAAGAACGAGAATTATTATCTACATTTCCAATTAGAAATCAAATACCTCCATTTAAGTATAAACTATTTGGAGTTGTTAATCATTTTGGTAATTTGACCAACGGACATTATACTTCATATGTATTAAAACATAGTGATTCAAAGAAAATTAGAGGTTGGTGTTATTTTGATGATTCAAAAATTACTTTCAATTGTTCACCTGATAAAGTAATGAATGCAAATGCGTATTGTTTATTCTTCCAGAGGGTTTGATGGGGGAGGGGGGAGTGTGCTTTCCAAGGGAGTGTGCTTTCCAAGGGAGTGTGCGCTTCCCAAGGGATTTCACCAAGTATTTCTCCAAGGAGTTGCCCAAGAAGCTCGTATTAAACGGATTGATTTGTCCTCTTGTATTGTTTTCATCGTTTATAGAAGTGCACCAAAGGAATACATTTTAGATTTGCTATTTCACAACATGTAGTTTACTGTAACTTCGGTGGGGTGGGGGTTACTAAGTTTACTGTTCAGCAAGTTTACAAAGTTTACAACGTAAACAGTTGTTACTTGGCAGCAGCAGCAGCGCACAGTTGTTGTCGTTACTTCGCCACCTGAATATTTTCAATAACTTTCAATTTCGGATGAGTCCCAATGATATGTTTACTTACCCCGACCCATAACCAATCCACTTTATCATTTGGATCAATAATAATATCCCCCTTAAACCCTTCAACGAAATTTCTATCATTAATAGTAATATTGCCAGTAAAATTTATAAATTCATTAAAAATTGAAATTATTGACCAAAATTGTAATTTTCTCAAACATGAAATTAATAAACTGGTAACTTGTCCACCATTTAAACAATGAATATAAACTGGCAGATGTTTTTGGTGAATTATATAATTGATTGCGGTTAAAATTATATGATAATCTAAAGGTACACCTCTTTTCTTCCCCTTACCAGCAGGAGCACATTCTAAATGAACGATATTTATATTATTAGCCTTAATGAAATCATATAGTTTTGGATCAGTTTCATAAGTTATTGGATGGGGTGTTAATGAAATTATAGTTCTTAATTCAAGAGTTTCTAAAAATGGGAAATTCACTTCTCGAGGATATCCACCTCGATATAGATTGGATTGAATAGTACTGAATCTTAATGGCGGTATCAACGAATCAGGTATACGTTCACTGGAGCACATCTTTTATAGTGGGTTTTTGTTGTATTTGCAGTTAGAGTGGTTGACTGTCCCAGTGGTGGTGGAAAATAGTTATTAACATTTTTATTAAGGAGATTTTCAGTTACATAGTGGAACGAAAAAAAATACTTTTTTTTTATAAACAATTTTTATACAAAGAATATTAAGAATTAGTTAATCATCGACTGATTAGTATTAGTATTAGTATTAGTATTATTATTATCATGGGATGATTGATCATTATTATGATGAAGGTGAAATGTGGAGTGTGATTGATGATACAAGTAGTATGAATGACAGTGTAGACAGTGCAGTAAAACAACGTTGTCAAAAAATAAAGGGGAGTGGATGAAAATAGTGTGTGGTGATGAAAGCAATATAAACAAACATAGACTTCGTCTATGTTCTAAGTCTATGTCAACTTGGCCTTCTTACAATCTTCAACGTTTGTAGCTAAAACATCTTCAATTGACCATCTTGGAGGTTCACCTGGTATTTTACAACCACCAGCAATACCACTACTAAATTTCAAATAAATTAAATCACCGACTTCACTAAATTTAGTTAAAACATAATCTAAATCCTCTTTAGTTAATGCTGATGATACACATAATCTTGCTCTTGCACTGATCAACGGGGTAGCTGGATAACTTACAATGACAACTGCAATACCCATATCATATAACATTCTTGAAACTGCTGGCATTTTAGCGGGTAAGAATAATAATAATGGGATAACTGGTGAATCATCAGCACCATAAACAATGAAACCTAATTTTTTTAATCCTAATCTTAAATAACGGGAATTGAATGCAATTCTTTGTAATCTTTCTTTGCCTTCACCAGGATTTAAATCACCTTTAATCACTTTTAATGATGAGATTATTTGTCCTAACACTGGTGGGGGTACCAGTTCAGAATATGCTTGAGTAATATAATTAATTCTAAATTTTTCAATCAAATGTTTATCACCAGCAATATACCCACCAGTTGCACCAAACGATTTTGTAAACGTACCCATCAATAAATCAACTTGACAAGGGTCAACTTGAAAATAATCACAAATACCTCTACCTTCTGGACCTAATGCACCAATTGAATGAGCTTCATCGACAAATAAATAACATTTATATTTATTTTTCAATTCTACCAATTTAGGTAAATTACACATATTACCTTCCATTGAATATAACCCTTCAACAGCAATAATGATTTTTTTCCATGGTCTATGAGTCTTTGGTTGACCTTGAGCAATTTGATTACGAATTAATTTTTCTAAATCTGCCATATCATTATGCTTAAACACTTTAACTGATGCACCAGATAATCTAATACCAAATCTAATTGATGCGTGATTTAATTCATCACTTATAAGTAAAGTTTTTGAATCAGCAATTGATGAAAATAAATTTGCATTTGTACCATAACCTTGTGAAACAATTATAGCGTCTTCTTTACCAACAAAATCAGCGATAACTTCTTCACATTGTTTATGTAAATCAGTGGTACCACAATAAATTCTGGGGGAGCATGCACTGGTACCGTATTTTTCAACACAATCCAATGCAAAATCAGTACAAACACCACTTGATTGAGCAAAACCTAAATAATTATATGATGATAAATTTAATAATTCCGATGATGTACCATCATAAAGATATCCCGTTTTACCATGTCTAATACGATTAAAACATTTGATAAATCTACCTGGTGCACCATGAATTGGTCTAGCAAAACAATCATCAATTCTAGTTTTTAATCTACGAACATAAAAACTTTCAAATCCATCATACCAAGGGGCAAATCCATTTTTTTCAATTAAATGTTCATATTCTTTTGGTTTAAAAATCTTCCCAAAGAAATCTCGAATATGACCAATTATAATTAAAATTAAATAATTGATATATGTAGCAATATAGATGATATATGGAGGTTCATCATCTATTGGGGTTGGTAATGGTTCTCCAATTGGATGTTTGGATACATATAAATGTTCCTTAGTACATTGTTTCCCATATTCTAAATCACTTCTGATTTCTAATGGTCTTGTATCCTCGGGAGCATTTGGAATATCTTTAGAATATTTTGTTTGGTCTGCTGGTAGTTGTTGTTGATGCTTTTTCAGTTGCTTTTGTTGCTGCTGTTGTTGTTGTAGAAGTTG
Source organism: Hemisphaericaspora haegerdaliae (assembly GCA_001655755.1). NCBI lineage: Eukaryota > Fungi > Ascomycota > Pichiomycetes > Serinales > Debaryomycetaceae > Hemisphaericaspora > Hemisphaericaspora haegerdaliae. The sequence goes on from LQHL01001872.1 coordinate 90,942, forward strand.
TTTTTCAGTCGATATTGTTGTTATTGTTGTCATGTGTGGTTTTTCTATGTGTTGCTGTTGTTGTTGTTGTTGAAATTAAGGGGGGGAGGGGACTGTCTTGGATTAACGAGAGTGGTGAATACTTTAAAAGTTTAAGAAAAAATTTAGGGAAGATGAAATGAATCTCTATAAATTGAATTGACTGTTTCTTTTATTCAAACGCTGAGGGGGGATATTGTGTTTATTAGTTGATTTGTTAAGTATCTAACTGACTGACTAAGCTGTATGGTGGGGATGGAGGGGTTGGTTGGTTGTCTTGGGTTGAAAAGTAAGTGAATAAGACGGAGAAAGTTTACTGGTTGTATTTTTAATTGGAGTGTAAATGAAATAATTTCAGACAGACAGACAAAGAATGAAAAGAAAAAATCCAAAAGAGAAAAAAACAAAGAAAATTTTATTTTTGGTTTCTTTGAACCAAAAACGGATTAATATTTTTTATTGAATTGTTTTTCCATTGTTCTTCATTGTTGTGTTAAATAATATTTTATTTCTATTGAATTTGTTACTCCTATTTGAATCTCACTCAACCTTTAAACACACCATAATAATAATAATTAATAATAATCTTATAAATATAAATTTGACGCGTTCGTGTATTTCTTCTAACCGGATATAATGGGTATTTATAGATATTACACACGACCTCTTTTTATACCCGAATACTTTTATTTTTTATTGATCACATGTTACATGAACCAAACCCCATACCAAAATGAATTACGTTTGTTTAAAAGAGAGAGAGAGAGAGAGCTCTTTAGTCATTTAGAAGAATTTCAGATGGGGACAATCAAAACCTAAAAACTAAACTTTTTTTCTCTGATTTGGTAGTTCCCCGTTTACATGATGGCAAAACATACTAATGTAACCAAGTTGTTTAAAGGTTTGACTTTGTTACGTTACTTAGAAAAAGTGTTTAATCTTCTATGAAATGGACTGTTGTATGCGAGAGATTGTACATGTCAGAAAATAACCACACTCTCTCTGTGGAAAATGTAATCATTGTTGGAACATCAACTTTACAATTGGTAGCACCAAAAAATATAAGAAACTCTAATCTAGATCAAAATGTATAGTCCAGTCAAGGAGAACTTACTTGGGAAAGAGAGACTCATCTGCCGTGATTCACTTTATTGAAGGTCAATGGGGCTATGTACTTGTTGGCAGTATATTGATTTGATACTCTTACTCAATATCTTCAAACACTCAGGGCGAATATTTACGGATGTCTATCTGCGCCCAGAATTTTTCTTATCTCCGGTGTGGTTAGTAAACCAAAGAACAGGCCACGACAGAGATACCTAGGCAAGATCAGCATGGGTCTCCCAAAACTGGTCTGAGACACAACATTGGTTTCAAAGAGAAGAAATGGAAAATAAACCATGACTAAAAGAATCTATAACTATCTATGTAAAATATACAAACACTACACATATTTAAACAATTCATATGATCTAATTTCATCACCATTAAGTTTCAATAAATATTGACAATTAGGCACTTCCCAATCTAAATGTCCAATAGATAATACAGTAGTATTATGTAATTGATGTTCAATTATTTCATGACATTTAATCATAACACTTTCTTCTTCCATACATGAAAATGCTTCATCTAATATAAGAATTTCCGGTTGTTTAATAATTGCTCTTAAAAATAAACATAATTTTTGATTTGTCATTGATAAATTTATAAATAATTCATTACCATATTGATCAAGTTCTTGTTTAAATTGTTGTAAGATAAATTGTGATTCTTTAGGTATTGGTTGATGACTACTGTTGTTGTTATTCTTATTCCATTTATACATAAAATTTGAATTTCCAATATCTTTAACTAACCCATTATATATAATTTCATTCATGGTTCTGGTATGTTGTGGTACAAGAGAATGTAATTCTGGAGATGAAATGCCAATTTTATTATTAATATCAAATATTGATACTCCATTACCAGTTTTTCTTAGTTTACCATTAATACTTAAAACTGATTTCCAAGACTGTGGATGATCACCAGTTATAATTGATAATAACGTAGTCTTACCAGTTCCATTATCACCTAGGATTCTCCATTTACTTCCCTGGGGGATTTTCCAATTGAAATTTTCAAATATAACTAATCCTTTATAAATTACTGATGCATTCTTAAATTCTATATGAATTGGTGCTGCTGCTGGCGCCCCTCCTGCCACTGTCAAATCATCTTTCGATAATGGAATTAATTCTCTATTCTGATGATGAATTGATTCATGTTCAGTATGGACTTCTTGAATCAGCTTTATTTCTTGTTGATAAGCTTCCTTCATCATCATCTTTTCTCCACATATCTTGATCCCAACTTCATTATCAACATATGCAATACTATTTATCCACTCCGGTATTTCATCTTGAACTCTTAACCCTAAAACAATTGAGATATTCAATTCTTTAGCTACCTTCTCCAATGAATCACTTACAAGTTTAGTATTCTTAGGATCTAAACCTAAGAATGGATCATCAATAATTAAAACATTAGGTCTATCAATTAATGCCCTAACTAATCTAGCTCTTCTTAATTGCCCATTACTTAAAGATTGAATCCATTTCTTTTGTAAATGACTAAGATTAAACATGGATAATAATTTTTCAATAAATTCACCAGAATCCATCAGTTGTTTCTTCATACTATTATAATTATTTAATCCAGTAATATAATTAAATACAGAATTTGTATCATCATTTATTTCTAAAACCCCCTTATATGAATAAGTTTCATATCTTGCTGACATATGAACCTTATCCAAACCTGAATTCTCTCTAAAATTTAAAAATTTAATTGTTGAAGTATCAACATTATATAATCTAGATAATGATGGATATGAAATGTATTCTCCATTGATAATTTTCAATAAATTTGTCTTTCCAGGTCCAATAATTGACCATAATGAATTTTTATTATTGTTAGATGGTGATACAATTGAAAAATTTTCAATTGGTTGTTGGAATATATATGGGGTTGATAATAATGTATTTGGTTTGAATTTACCCTTTTGAATTGTCATTAGACAATTCTTAATTGGCGATGTACGTGTCATCTTTCACTTTACACACGGGATGATATTCTGCGACTGCTCTCTTACTGTGGCTACTGCTACTACTCTCTCCCTGTGGCTATTGCAACTGCAATTCACTAGCTATCAGTGGGAAGTGAAAAACTGTCCGTACGCTAGGAGATTGCTTGGCGGCGGATTTTTCAAATGTCCACCGGAAATCGGTGCGAATTCGGGGAGACGGGAGAGAGAGAGAGAGAGAGCTAAAGGATTGACGATGCGGGAACAATGACCCCCGATAAAGCCACCCAAGTTTTTCCATTATATGAATTCACAACGTCCCCACTGCGAAATCTAATTAATTGCTGTACCCATTATACTGTTCTCCGATAATCCTATCAAAGAACCAACAAAGACTCTTTCCACTTTTCTATCAATTTGTCTAAACCATTAAACGAAACTTTTTGTATTGTAAGAATTGTTTGTTACCGACGTGGAAAAAAAAACAAGTGATAAATTCTTCTCGTCACTTTGTTTAAACTAACCAAGAAACCATCACAATGAATACATTGGATCCAACGATTGCGCAAGAACTTGTTGAAGACCAATCTCCAACAGATATGGAATCAACTGAAGCTGATACCCCCAGTGATTCCCCTAATCAATTGAAACCTGGAGAAGGAACTGACCAAGTTGGTGGTAGCACCAACACTACCACTGCTCCTACTCATGAACATTCAAAGACAGAAGAAACTTTTGAAAAGTTAGAACTTGAAATTGAAAACGCTTATGATTCAATTGAACATAAATTTCAAGATCTTTGGTCAATTGCTTCCAAGAATGCTAATAATTTACAACATAAATATAAATTAGATGAATACAAGTCAAATTTAATTGATCAATTAAATACTACTAAAGAAAATTTACATAATAAAACTTCAAATATTAATATACTGGAAAATTTGAAATCTATTGAAGAACAATTGAAGAATATTAATTTAAAAGATATTCAATCTAATGATATTGTATCAAAAGCTAATGAAGCTTTAGATTTATTAGATTCAAAATTGGAAATTATTGAAAATCAAGCTGGGAAATATTTAGGTTCATTTACATCATTCTTTTCCCAGGTTATTTCTATTAAACCAGATTCAAATGCAGAAGAAGAAGAAATAAAGTCACAATCACAACAATCACAACAAAAGGATGATGTTTTATTTAATTCAAATTTAAATAATTATAATAATTATGGTACAAGTCGTTATGAAAATGATTTATTTAAATTACATACAACCAATGAATATTATGTTGATTCAGAATTAGATAATACAAATGAAATTGAAAAATTTAATGTTGATGATAAAACTGATGAAATTTCAAGTTTACTAGATAAATATTCAAATACTTTAACAAAAACTATGAATGAATTGGTACCTGTTAAATTATCATATAATTTATTTTGGTATAGATATTTCAAACAACAAGATAAATTAAAAGATTTGGAAGAAAAGAGACAACAATTGTTGAAAAATGATCAATCTAAAGATCAAAAGGATGATGAAGATGATGAGGGTGAATTCACCTGGAGTGATGATGACGAGGATGAAAATGCCAATGCTGCTCCTGCTAAAGCTGCTCCTACTACCGGAGCTCCTGGTATAGCTGCTACAAATAAACTGACTGAAACAAAGACCAAAGAATCTACTGAAGAAGAAAGAGAAACTGGAGATGAAGAAGACGATGAAGATGAAGAATGGGATTGAATCTAAGTTCAGGGGAGGGCTATTGTCTCGACATCTATCTATACGTAGTTAGTTAATGTAAATCTGAAATAATTGAACCTATGCACGACCTCTCTACAGCGTATTTCCAACTGGTTTCAAAATTGTAAGGATAGATTTATACAAGACACGAACAATACACGCATATCCACACACGTTCATACAATTGATATATTGCGATAACTCTATTGTCTGGTAGATTTATTCACTGGGAAGTACACGACTTTGTATAACAATAGCAAAATAATGAGTCTGTTTACAACTACAGACCATAGCAACATAACCAACCAACAGATAACAAGACCCAAACCAATACTCAACAATAACATCAGTCCAAATATTCCAAGTTCTTTTCCAAACCATAATAAATTTAAGAACATAGCGGCAGAAGCAAAATTAACCAATATAATAATACCCAAAAGAGATTTAATTCAAAACAATACTCCAACTACCATGTCTACTAATATGACTGATACAAAACGAGTATGGGTTAAGCGACCAAATGGAACTCCAACAACAGTAGTGGTCCATCCAACTGATATAATAGATGATTTGAAACTTTTGATACTTCAAAAATACCCTAATTCAATTGGAAAGTATGATGATGCAGCAGATTTATCAATCAAATTGGAAATCACAAATATGATGATAGGGTCTCCGCTTAGTAGCGTGCCCTTGAGATCAAGTAAACATCATCTTCAACAACAACATCAACAGCAGCATCAGCAACCAGCACAGTACATAACACTTGAACCTGATCAATTGGTTTGGACCATTTTGGACCAATATTTTCCTTTGGGGATGAATATGACTGATGCATTGATAGTTGTGAGTCCTTCTCAATTGGATATGTCATTTACTGATTCCCAAGATCAACAGCAGCAACAGCAGCAACAGCAGCAACAACATCTGCAACCACTTCCACAACAGCAACTACAGGTACAACAACCACAACCACATCGCCAAAGGTCTAATTCTCGTCATGGAAGTGTACCCATGATATCATATACTCAACCAACAACTCAACTTCAAAAGTCATACAGCAACAATGTTAGACAGCCACAACCGATACTTGCAGTACCTACAAAGAATTTCTATAATCAACAAATTCAACCATCATCTAGACATTATATTGCTACCAAATCAAGTTATATCGGTAATATGACTAAAGACAGATCAGTATCGCCTTCATTAAATACTTTAGGCCAAACATTAAAGACACCAACAGGATCACATCATAGACGGTCCCAATCGAATCCATCACATTCACCAACTACTATAGTTGGCGCAAATACTGTAGGTACACTTGGTACTACTGCGACAACGACCAACGCCGGAGCTAGTAATAATAATTCCCAAGCGATGCTACTATTACCGAAGAACTTCTCATTGAGTGGTGGTTCTCATGGGAAGAAGAGACATTCACATGATGGAAGTTTTGAGAGTACGCCAAACAATGATAGTTTTGGTGATTTATCACGAATAAATGAAAAACAATCAATTGATAATAAGACTGGTACAGAAGAAGAAGAAGAAGAAGAAGAAGAATGTGATGTTGATGGTGACGGTGATGATGATGGTAAGCAGAAGAGTAGTGAGAAGGTAGAACCTACATCAGAGATTAATCAATTAAATGGCAAGAAGAAAGAAAAAGAAAAGGAATTAAAAACATCAACAACAACATCATCATCATCAACACTCAAGAAACCAACTAAATCTCCAACTCCATCTAGAGCAAATAGTCAAGATAAAGTTAAACAACTTAAGAAAACATCTAAAGATGAAAAAAGATTAACACCAACTCATAAACCTAACAATTCTCCAACTGATAAAGTATTGCCATCAATTTCAGTTTTAGTTGTGGAAGATAATGCAATTAATCAAGCTATTTTAGGAGCATTTTTACGTAAACGTAAGATTCATTATGAAATTGCTAAAAATGGACAAGAAGCAATTGATAAATGGAGAAAAGGTGGATTTCATTTAGTTTTAATGGATATTCAATTACCAGTAAAATCAGGAATTGAAGCCACTAAAGAAATTCGATATCTTGAAAAATTGAACAAAATCGGAGTATTTGAAGAAGGTGAAAATAATAAAAATGGTGAAATTAAATTGAAAATTGATGAAAAATTAGATATGTCTATCTTTAGATCTCCTGTGATTATTGTGGCATTAACTGCAAGTTCAAATTCTTCTGATAGAAAGAATGCATTGACTGCTGGCTGTAATGATTATTTAACTAAACCAGTCAACTTGGTGTGGTTACAAGATAAAATTACCGAATGGGGTTGTATGCAAGCATTAATTGATTTTGAAGGATGGAAGAATAAGAGTTCAAGATTGATCATGAAAAACATTAAGAAGTAAGTTGTTCAGTTGTTGGTGGTGCTAGTGATGGTGCTAGTGATGGCTCTAGTAGTACTGATGATGGTAGGCTGGTCCAAGTTGAAGAGTAGTGTCTGGGATAATTTTCATTTTTCTTTTTTCCAGCAAACACAAGGGGCGCTAGTTACACACTCTTACTATTAAGAATGAAAAAAAAAGATACTGGTGTCAATTGGGCTGCCTCTATTCCACCAATAGTTTTAATATATATTACCAAGCGACATGTCGGTTGAATCCACTCCTGCTACATCTGCCCAACCAGTTGAAGATGTTCTTAATTCAATAGAACAAACTATATTACCCTTAGAAATCATTGATAAATCAGTTGGTAATAAAGTACGAGTCTTGATGACAAGTGATAAAGAATTTTATGGTAAATTAATTGGATTTGATGATTATGTAAATATGGTATTAGAAGATGTAATTGAGACAGATAATACTCATGGTACGAGCTCAACTCCTGTTAAAAAGATGTTATTGAATGGTGGTCATATTGCCATGATTATTCCTGATGCTGTTGAAGCTTAGATGAATTTAAACTAATTTGTATATTATAGACGATTTAACGATAAGGTTTCAATTGTGTATTTGTAAATATTTTATAATATAATCTATACATATTGACTGTGTAATTTACTTTATGAAAAATAATTTGCCATCAACATGAAAAATATTGATTTGTAATTGTAATAAGGCCAATTGGTATAAATATGAAAGGACCTTAATCTTTTTTTTTTTCACAATTTATCAACCTCATACATTAAGCCATACAAATCTTAAATAAATGCAATTAACAGTATCACTTGAATTCTCAGGGGATATTATCTCGGTAGATGTCCCTGAATCACTTTCCCTTGAAGATTTCAAAGCTTATTTACAAGCAGAAACAGCCATTGAACCAAAAGATCAAACTTTAAGATTTGATGGTAAAGTATTGGTGGCAAATCAATCTTTGGCCGAATTAGGTTTAAAAGATGGTGAATTGTTATTGTTAACCAAGAAGAATCAACAATCCCAACAACAACAGCCGCAACAACAGCCGCAACAACAGCCGCAGCAACAGTCAACTAGTTCTCAAGCTGCCAACTCTAATAATCCCGAAGGAATAGCCAATGCAAGAATCGAAATGATGAGACAACAAATATTAAATGATCCCAACTTGAACGAACAAGTTAGATTAACACAACCCGAATTCCATCAAGCATTACTGAATCCTACAGAATTTAGAAATTTGGTGATCCAACAAACTAATGAAGCGTATGCTCAAGAACAAAAGACTCAGGATGAAATTAGAAGATTACAAGAAAACCCAGATGATCCAGAAAATCAAGCTAGAATAATGGAATTAATTAGGCAAGAACAAGTTGAAGAGAATATGAACTTAGCCTGGGAAATCTCTCCTGAAAGTTTTACTTCGGTCAATATGTTATATATCAAATTGAAGATTAATGGAGTAGATGTTGTGGCCTTGGTTGATTCAGGTGCCAATTCAAGTACTATTAGTCAAGAGTTGGCTGATAAAACAGGAATTTCAAGGTTGATTGATAAACGTTTCAAAGGACAAGCTATTGGTGTAGGAACTCAACAGATCGGTGGCAGGATTCATAGTGTACCAATCTTGATTGGCGATTCAGATATTGAATTGCCTTGTTCTTTCCATGTTATTGATACTTCGGTTGGGATGCTATTTGGATTGGATATGTTGCGTAGACATAGATGTATTATTGACTTGGAAAGGGATGTCTTGGTTGTTGGAAAACATATAGAGGCTAAGTTTCTTTCTGAATCAGAAATTCCAAAACATACACCATCAGCAGCAGATATTTTCAAACGTAAGGAATAGCAATATGTTATATTTTCTATTTATTAAAAGAGACTAGAAAAATATACTTGATAAGGGGTATCCTTCCCTACCAAATCTATTTGATTTAGATCCTTGGAATCAATTGTAAAATCATAAATGTTTATAAATTCGATTAATCTGGACTCTTTGGAAGATGTAGTAATTGGTAAAATGCCTTTGTCTAAACAATAACGAAGTAAAATTTGTGCACTTGTCTTGTTATATTTCTTCTCTAAACCAGCTAGTACGATTTGCATTTTGGGATTCGCGTCGCCGACCCTAACCAATGGGGTTAACGGGCTATATGCTTCAACTAGAATGTTATTTTCCTGACAAAACTTGACAATTCCCTTCGATTGGTTTTGCAAGCATGCATGGAATTCTATTTGGTTTACTGTGGGGTAGAATTCTTCACCATATTTATCACTGACACGCATTACTGATTGAATCTGTTCTGCTGTACAATTGGAAAGCCCAATATACCTCACTTTTCCTGATTTCTTAATTTGTATAAACTCCTCCCAGAGTGATTTCAACGTATATTTCATTGATGATTGTGAAGGATGGAAGAAGGGGTGATGGATTAGCAATAAGTCAAGATAACGAGTTCCAAATTCGTTCAAGGTATTATCAATGAAATCAGTGGCTGTAAAACTCTTTTTTTGGACCATCGAGCTATGAACGGAGTATTTTGTACTTATCCAAAGCTTTTCTCTTCTAATTCCAGATTCTCTGAGAGTTCTTGCAACTTCTTGATGGGTAAGATAAATCTCGGCCGTGTCTATGTGATTATAGCCAGCTTGAGTGATTGCATAATTGAGAATCCTAACTATTTCATCCAGTTTATCCTTATCATCCGGATTTTCCCGTTTTATATTTTTCACAGCAGTACCAGTACCAACTCCAATCGTAATTGGATCCCCCGAAATCGTCAACAATTGCAGTATAACCATTTTGATTTCAAAATCTAAAAAGAAAGATTAGAGTTATCGAGATCGAGGAATCATTTTTGACAGGGGCAGGGGACTGAAAAATTCCGGATATGGGATCCGAGAAAAAATAGATCTGGAATCCGAAATCTCGGTGGTTTATTTTTGACCCCAAAAGTTGTATGTCACATGAATTCTTCATCTACATTACTCTGGACCCTAAAGAAAAGGGTTCGATAGTAATGCTTTGATCCAATTTTATTAATAGATTCGAATCAGATAACTTAAAATCAAAGATGTGCAAGGACTGTTTAATCCTTTCTTCCTTGGATTAGGTTGTTATTGGAATAATCACCTTTTGAAAAGTTCACCCTTAACAAATACTGGTCTACTTGTACGTCGTTTCTCAGCAGCTTCGTTCAAATATTTTGTCAATTGTAAATTTTCTTGGAGCTAGTGGGTTAAGTATCTCAACTCGGAAATTCATTGGATGACAGAAACATACAGTGTGTGGTGACTGGTTTTGGAGCAAATGATGAAATTTGATTTGATCAACAGCTGAATACAATTGCGAAGATTCACTGACATCCAATATTCTTTTCAAGAGAGATTTAGATACGTTAGAACCCAAATCATTTTATCACCAAAGAATTTAAATTAATATAGTTATAGTTTACTATAACATATTTCATCACTTCATTTCAGCCCATAAATATCAGATTAATTCTTCACATTGATATTAATGGATTACAAGAAATTTCAGTACTTGCACAATGGGAGAACAAGACTCATTCGATTATTCCTTTCTTTACTAATCTAAGTCAATGAAATCGCTAACAGCTCGGTCAACCTGACACATCAATTTCCAAGCCCTAATCGAGGATTATCAGATACAAAATCATAAATCAATATACTTTTTCAATTTTTAGGAGTTGATATACAACAATATACTTTTTCTAATTTTTAAGATATACAACAATCTACTTAGGTATGAACTGGAGATTTTCATTTAAAAAAAAATTGAACCATGGTTAAGAGTGAACAAAATCACCTGGATTGTTCAGGTCAATGCAGCCGACCATGTCCCTTTAGAGATGGCTTGCGTGATAAAAGGTACATTTACCATCTTCGACTAAAAAGAAATTGAGCTCTTCAAATTGGCGCGTGGGGTATCTTTAACAGGATTGTCGACCTTGACATCAACTCTAGCGGTTTTAAGATTGTCGACCTTGAGATCAGCTGTATCAGTTTTAAGATTATTGTCAACCTTGAGATGGACTCTAGCAATTTTATGTGAGGAATCATCTCTATCCCAAAGATAATCACCCCAGTTGTAAACTCTATATTTTTGGGAAATCTTCTTATAAGGTGGCTTGTCTGGCTTGTCATCTGGCTTGTCATCTGGCTTGTCATCATTCAAATCACGACGTGGTGGTGGTGGATGCCATGAAGTACCTGCCTTATCGACCATCAAAGGAATGTATCTGTCGACAATGTTATTATCGACTGGTTTGACCGATCTTAAGTCATCGACTGAATCGACACTGTGAGGGATTGGTGCTGAGCATACAAAATGGAGAATGAATGCAAAGAATAAATGGTAAATTAAATGCATTTGAAAAACGTTCTTGATATATTAAAACTGATTTATAGAAATTATGTTCTTAATAATCGGTTTTATTAAACTTGATAAGAAATATATAGATTGAAGATTGATTTTCATTCCAAAGCTGGTCCCAACAAGGTAAATGAGGAAATATTTATAGTTTTAAATTAAGCCCATCTCGAGCATAGGTTAATGGGGGTGAAAATACCCGTACGGGTCATGCTAATAGATTACGAAACCATAGGTATACTAATGAAGAAATAAAAAATATGGCGTTGGATCAAAATAGAGAAGTATGTAAGTAGGTCATGAATGGCAAATTTGATGTTGGGATGTTGCATCAAGACATATTTTTTGTGCTATCTTGGAAAAACTCGGTAGAAGAAGAAACGACCAAAAGGCGGGACAAGGTCATCAAAGTAATGAAACGAAAATAACCATTTCTTTTAGACTTCAGCTAGAAAATCCCAAGTAGTCGCAAAAAAATAATGATTTTCCTAATATAAGGAATGATGTATGTGTTGTACAATTACAAGCGGATAAAACTGAAGACCTGATATGAGGTATCTAAAACAGTATATGATTCTATTTAGCAGGACAGTCTTGTAAAGATATCACTAATTTGACAAATAGGTTCAGCAAAAGAAACCAACGATGATCATACCAACGGCTCGTAAATCTTGTTCATTACTAAATTTCTGATGATGTCTAATTTCTTTTATTGCAATTTGCGTTCTAGCCACATCAGATAAAATAATCCAGAGATGACCTGGATATTTTTTTAGATTATATTTTTTGTCAGTTTTTAGATAACGATTTCATGAAGTATGACCAACTCCATCATTCTGAATCTTACCATTGAAAGGCATTTTCAAAAAGCAAGAATGGGGATAACAAGGGTAGGTCATCAATCTAATCAAAAATTACACGGCGATCTAAAATTTTCTATTCTCCACATGCCCAAAAGATAATATTCGTAATGTTCAAGATACATACCTTGAACAATTTGACTCTTCGTACTGTCTAATGGAATCCTTCGATATCCTCTTTTTTTATACTTCTTCGTTACGAAATAGCCTATATTTGCCTTATAAACATATAAAGAAATATTTTTATAAAGTAACTTCTTGGAAATTAATATATATGGGTCCTTCATCAAAGTAAAGCTACCCATGTAGCAAAACTAATTACACATTGATTTTGTTTTGACTTTGATCTTCAATCATTGGTTTCCTTATTGAACGTACTCGATTGTCGGCCACTTATACATTTAAAATTCAGCAAATTCCATCATCTTAATCGCACCATAAAATAAGCAGCAATGGTTGAAATTCCTACGGGTAACTAAAGTTGTAAACAATGAATCTTTACATTTAAAGAAAAGGAACCATAATGTATTCTAGAGAAATATAAATCGTAAAGATAGATATCACACACCTATTTAGACGGCAAAGAAGTAAAATTCAATAGTAAAGCCGGAAGGAATAACTTTTTCTAAATACCTCCACGTTTAAAACCTCAGTTTCTAAACTAAGCTCCACATTGATTTGGGTATTGCCTTTCATCTAAAGGTTGTGGGAACAACCCATTGGCAATCAATCGTTTTAAGTCCCATTCTGGAGCATTTTCAGTTTTCCAGTTCCAGAATATCCAACCGGAATTGATCTCAAAAGCATCTAATTGAGCTTCAACGTATCTTCTGACCTGAACTTTGTATTCCTGTGGCCAAGTGGAAATATCTTGTAATGGAGCACATGAACCAAAGTAAGGTGAATTGTCATAAGCTGCTTCATACCTTGCACCTCTTCCGACCCCATTAAGCCATTTGGCACAATCAGTCAAAGCAGCAGACCATTCTCCAGCAACGTTCCAGTGGTACTGTTGACCGCGGCCACAACTACAAGCAAGAGAAATACGATCTTCAAATCCCGCCTGTAATTCAGCTGGTGAAAAAACCTGGTAATGATGATGGTCTATGACAACATTATGAAAGTCGTCTTCCGTTGTCATAAACTCATTCCAATAGCCGAGTTCTTGGAATGAATCGTGAATAACAACAGCAGTTGGGGAGCCCGTCTCACGTAAAATTCTGTAACTCTCTCCAAAGAAATCCTTTAAGTTTTGCATATCCAAGATGGGACCCAATGGTTCATTCAATAATTCAATCCCAACAACGACATCAGAATATGATTCGCCACCATATTTACCAAAAATTTGACCCAAGACTTTAATAGTAAACTCGGTGTTACCATCTTGTTGGAATTTATATGAATCTCTCAAACCGGAATTATCGAATCCATTTTGAGAACCTGGGGCAGTATGTAAATCTATCCAAACCTTTAAATTGTATTTTCTACACCATTCTATAGCCTGATCTAGATATTCAACTTGACCTTGTACATATGGATCATTCAATAACATATCGAAAGCCCAGTATCCAATTGGAATTCTGACCATGTTTAGGCCGGCAGAGCTCATTTGCGCAAAATCGTCTTCAGTATACCACGTTTTCCAATGTTCCGATAATCTTTCGAATGCTAAATCCTTACCTAAAACTTGAGTGTAATGATATTCATCAAATGGAATTGGATCTGCTCCTTCACTTCCAGAAAATGCTTCAAAGAGGGAAGGAGTTATGTATGGTTCTAAAACAAACCAACCACCAAGATTGACACCTCTCATGGTGTCGGCAGAATAATCCCAGGCAGAATCTCTCTTGGCATTCAAGTTTTTGTTTATATTTAGTAGCTGTCTTTTGGGGATGGCGATTGAATTGGCAACTTGATAAACCAAAGCAAACACTAAGTAGAGCTGTATGAGTTGCATTGTAAAGCTTGTTCTTGACTATTGTAGAAACGATTATATAATAAATAGTAGCTTTTGTTCACAATAATTCTAAATATTTTGAACTATGATGTTAATTTAAAGAAGGTATTGGCATTTAAAAGACACCCCAGATTCTGCGTTATACGTAGGGCATATTTATACGAAGAAAACGCCCCTCTCATTCTTGATGTAACAAGAAATAAGTAAAGGCACAACCGGATGTCACGAAATTAGAGGTCATGGACATAAGATCATAATTCGTAACATAGTAATAGTAGTGACGTGTTTAATGGTCATGCGTGCAATATTAATATCGAATGAGATTATTTTTCTACTTTGGTGCAAAAAATTTAATTAATTAAACTTACTTGAGGAAAAAAGAAAAGAAATCGGACAATGGAACAATGGAACAATGGAACTATAACGATCTAAATCAAAGTAGCGAAAAAAACCGTTATAGATCAAAATTGTTTAACAATAAAGTGAGATCAAAATCACTAAACAAAATTTTGGGAAGAATACTTAAATCCAACATATTACTTTCATCACAAACTGGGTCAATTAGCAAGTTCCTGTTTTTTTTTCATAAAATAATCACCCCAAATGTGCGAACGAAGCTACTTCAATTAATTAATTTCCCTGAATAATATTCGTAAGTGACAAACAAAAAGAAAAGTTTAGTCATCTAGCGCCTTTGAAACTTCAGTAGTGACTTCACTTTCAAATAATTTAAATCTTATTTTTTGGCGGTATGTTTGGAATGATCTGGAGGGAATGATCTAGGTAATTCTTTCATGAGTCACATAATTTTCCAATCTTATTTTGTATGGTTGATAAAGACCAGGTTGTATATTAAAAGGCTTCACCAAACCCCAGACGCAACATGAACAAACTATCAAAAAGTGATCTAAATAATGGGAACAAATAGACACTGTAGTTGTCCCTTCTGGTGTTGCTTGTATTATAGTGACTCTATCCTACTGTTAAAAGTATGCACAGTGACCAAGAAAGTTGATTCAAAAAATATTTTATTTTCACACATATAGAGGTCTAAATATGTAATTAGCAACCACCAGTTCTTTGCAGGTTATATTGCTGATAAAATAGATAGACTGATCTATCGTCATTCCGAATCCCTTCTATGCAGCAATCTTCCTGAGGCTGTGAATTTATGTCTAAGTGGTTTTTTATCGGCATTTCGGATATTTTTTTTGCAGCTTTGCGATTTTTCCCAGGATTCACTTTCCGAAAATGCTTCCAATCTCTAATTACTCGTTCTTGGATAATCTTAATTAAAAATCCTTTTTTGAGAAATATCCTTTGACAGAAGACTGTTCTGGAGAGACTGATGATACAATGGTAAACCTCGAATACCGGGATCTACAAAGAATCACTATATAATATGCCCGATAGGCGGTTTTTACAACACCAAGTTAACAAACTCGTTGTCCTTGGTTAATGTGAATGTGAATAGTTTCTTCCTTAGACTATCTATTTCAGATACCGTAACAGTAAAATTCTATATATTTACTATAGATTTCGTTCGTCAATATAAGTAAAAGATTAGCGGTAATTGAATAAACATATCGACAGTAGAGCTAACCCCATTCATATTTTAACGATCTCTAAGGAAGTTCATATCATTGTTAAACCTACAAACTTTCAAATTCTACATCAAAAAATGCTCTATAGTAAGTTTTAGAACCAATAGAATTGATTGTTTCAAATTCCTCTGTAGACATTTCAAAATCAAATAAGTCCAAAGATTGCTCGATTCTTTCTTGTTTGGATGATGTTGTGATTGGAATAATTCCTTTTTGTAAAGTGTATCTTAACAACACTTGTGCAGGAGTCTTTTTGTATTTATCTGCAACTTCATGTAAGTATCTGGTTAATTCGGGATTCTCGCTTCTAGATAATGGAGCTAAAGGACTATAAGCTTCAACTTGTATGTTGTTCCCTTGACAGAACTTAACAATATCAGGGGATTGGTTTTGTAAGAACGGGTGGAATTCAATTTGGTTAACCACTGGGTGAAACTCTGGCGATTCGCTAATTGCTAAAATTCTCTTTAAATGAACTTTAGCAAAGTTAGAAACACCAATGTATCTCACCTTACCTTGCTTTTTGGCTTCGATAAGTTCTTTCCAGGCAGTTTCGATTGTAACCCCGCCAGTCATTTCTTCTGTGAAGAATGGTTGATGAATAAGGAAGAAATCGACATACGGAGTGTCCATTTCGCTTAATGCTTTGTTAAGAGATTCCGTTGGACTGGTGCTTGGAGCATTTATAACTCTATAGCCAGGGCAATATTTGGTTGTAATCCAGAGATCTTCTCTTGGAATGCCTGATTGTTTTACTGCTGCACCAACTTCCTTGTGGGTGTTGTACACTTCGGCGGTATCAACATGTCTGAATCCAGAGTTTAAAGCTAAGGAGACTTGTTCCACTAATTCTTGATTGACACTGTCGTCAGAGAGATCTTTCTTCCATTTAGTACCGGTACCAGTACCAATAGTAATGTCTTTACCAGATTTTGTTTGGAAAGTTCTTGTGAAAGTAGCTGGGAAATCTGCTGAAATGGTCATTCTGTATACTAGAGAATACTTAAAAAAGAAAGAAGAGATAAGAAAAGACCGTTTCACTTTCAAACCGAGTTTTTCAGTGTATCACTAATCTCTCCAGAGCCGTTTAAACACAAATTCCTGTGTCGGATAAAAATTTTTGCGGCGCTGGTGCCTCATCTGGGATTATTCAAAAACCAAAAGTTACACAAAACTTTGATATAGCTCGGTAATTTGCGGGGCCAAACTACCCGACCCATATCCGAGATCGATTTTATGACTAGAAAAGAAAACAAAACCCAAGCAATATCTCAGAAACAGAAAGCAAACTTTTAGATATCAAAGGAGAACTGTACAAATTACGGAATCAAAAAAAAAGCATTTATGTTTGTATTAAAATATAACAAAGAAACTAGTTGTCACGAAACAAATAATGGCATACATTGAATTCTCTTATAATCCTTGAAGAGCCTCTTCTTCTTCAGCAGTAAGTCTCTTCTGTAATTGCAATGGCTTACCAGTAACTCTAAAGTAGATGTCCTTTACATCATCAGTGGTGGTTTCAAAATGGGATGATGCATCATAAGTCTTGGAAATATAAATACCATTCTTAGTTCCATCATTGAGAGGCTCATATAATTCAGCAATTCCCATAAGAGTATCTATTCTTGGACCCAATAATTTAAATGCTGGTTCTAATTCAATGTGTGGAGTGTCTGTTTCAATTATAGTTGAAACAATTGCAAGGTAATATCCTTTTGGTACTACACAATGAACATCAGACAAAACTGCAACATAAATATCATGTTTTCTTCCAACTTGGTTTTGTGGAATAATTAACTGCAAGGAATCTAAATCAACCCCTGGAACTGGGTGATCCATGATACAAATGGCTCTTATGACCTTAGATCCAATCTTCTTAACTTGCTCGGGGAAGTAGGTTGGGTCAGCAATTACTATTGGTGCCCTAGCAGTACCTTCCTTGGTAACAATACCAGCGAATTTCTTGTCATCACCTTCGCCTTCATATAAAACTTGTTCAACTGGGGTATCCAACATATAAGTACCACCATAAATAGCTGACAATCTAGCAAACCCTTGAGGTAATTCACCTAATCCGTATAATGGGTAAATGTAAGGCGACTTACCATATTTAGCAACTGATTGAACGTACAAAATAATTCTTTCATAAGTTGGACGAGCAACTTCATTTAAATAATCATCAGTTGACCAAAGGGCCATGGCATGTCCTATGAAATCTTTAGTTCCACTTTCTAAACCAAAATAAGTATAGATTTCATTCATGGTATTTTTATCCAAATCAAATCCTTGATGTGTCTTTTCAACATCTTCATCATAATTCTGAATAAACTCCAAGAACCGTTTCATTCTTCTTTTTTCAAAAAGACCCATTAATGAGGATCTAACGGCTTCCATTTCATTTGCTGGTACTTTTGCAATACGGCCATTTCTGTAGACGTAACTTCCTGTAATTTGCTTAAACTCAATGTAACGGGTTACATCAGTATGAACTAAAATGTTTGTCAATTCACCATTTGCCATTAAAAACTTTGGAATTAAATCAACACACCAATCTCTATCTCTACCATTCAATTCAGGTTTTTGGGCAGATGGTTTGAACTTAGAATACAATTGTGAAAAATTCAATGATGCCGATTCACCTCCATAAAAGTCTTGACGATCGACATGCAAAACCTTCTTACCTTCGACTGATAAGATTCCAGAAAGAACACATTCAGTTAAGCCTGTGCCCAATACAATAACGTCGTAATTTTCATCCATTGTGTATATTAAGTCTATATATTTACCTGAAATGCTTCAATTGATGATTGATTGCGTTTTGTTGTTGCTGTAAACGGGTGTTGGAGTATTATTTTGGTCTAACCAAGATATGAAAATTGTCCTCCCCCAGAAGCCTGAACAAAAAAAATGTGAGGCAAGGGGAAGCCATGGCATTAACAAAACAGAAATGACTATATAAATGAAGACTGCATATAAACGTACTATGTGAGATCCATAATCTATAGGTACAAAGTCTAACTAAATCACATTATGGAATCTTTCTTTACCCTTATCAAGACCTGCTTTTACAATTTTACTTATTTCGACAGGATCTTTGGTAATTTTAGTGAAAATTTCATAACCATCTTTAGTGATCAAAACGTCATCTTCAATTCTAACACCTCCAACATACCAATATTTGTCTAAGATATCTTTGTTGATATATTTGGCCTTTTCTGGGTTGTTCAAGACATCTTCTAATAAGAATGGTGAGAAGTAACAACCTGGTTCGTTAGTGACAACCATACCTGGTTCTAACTTTCTTCTGATTCTTAAGTAACACAAAAATGGGTCTGGATCTGAGTAATCAGCATTTCCACCGACATCATGAGTGTCCATACCTAATAAATGACCTAAACCATGAGGGAAGAAACGTGAAGAAGCTTTAGCATCAAATAATTCATCAACTGAATATTCAGATTTGAAGATACCTAATTTAAGGAATTCTTCAATCAAAACCTTATGAGCTTTCAAGTGAAGATCTTCCCAACTGGCACCTGGTTTCATTAAATCATAGGCAGCGGCTTGCATTTTCAACACAAGATTATAAATTTCCAAGTGTTCCTTGGTCCAATCACCATTAACTGGGAAACATCTAGTGACATCACTGGCATAACAATCCCACTCGGCCCCGGCATCGATTAAAATTGATTTCTTTTCTGGAGTAATATCACCATCGTTATCAATCCAATGTAAGGTGGAACATGTCTCACCGCTACAACAAACAGGATCATAACTTTGATTCTTGGCACCTTGTCTTAATGCATGATACATAAACTCTGCATGGATATGAGTTTCTTTCGTTTCAATTGGTAATGCTGACATAACTGCAAAATGACAGTTATCAGTAATCTTGGCTGCATGTTTCATTAATTCGATTTCATAAGAGTCCTTAATAAGACGAGATTCATCAAGGGAATAAAAGAAATCATCGTCACTTTCTATCAAATATTCCTTATATTTTTCGTTGAATTTATTCACATCAGTTGTAAAGGCTTTTCCTAATTGTTTCAAATCTTTTTCAATTTCTACAGAGTATTTGACTTCATCAGCATCGAATTTCTTCTTAGCATCCTCAATGGATAAAGGTAATCCGGACCACATAATGTCTTCATTGTCGACATTTGGTAAATAAAGGGTGAGCTTATCCTTAGCACTATTGTAAACAACATGAGAACCAGGAATCTTACAACCAGTTAAATAAAAGAAATATCTGTTTTGTCTAATCGGTTTGGTTTGGTCACAATATTTGTAGAGTTCAAGATCTTCTCCACTAATGAAAAATGAAGCGCCTTCTGCTTTACTTGGATTCTTCTTTACAAGATGATTGTAAACATTTTTTGCATGTTGTTTGGCAGGATATTTCTTACCAACTAATGATTGTGGACCGTCGGACATTTTTCCTATATGAAATAAGATCTGGGAAAGGTTTACCGAAATTTGTGTAGTATGGGGAATATGGAGAAATAGTAAACTGGAAAATCAAACTTTTTATAACAAACCATCAAACGGTTAGAAAGTTTAGCCCTGGAAGGATGCGGCATCTAATTTTTTGTGTGCCTTGCCTTTTTTCGTGGGGCATTAATCCTATTTGAACTTTTTTTTGCATCATACGATTCCGTTAGATTTAACTGGACTTGTATTAATTTTGCAGCAATTCAAGAGAGGTATCATAAGAGCGCTACTAGGGTTATAGAATATAAAAGATTCCCCTATATTGTTTACAAGTTAAAATCGAATGTATACTAGTGAGGCTGGATATTGTTTTAATTTTTGTAGGTTTTTAAAACAAAAAGCCATCTTGCCATGACAATTCTGTTAGAAGATTTTGGATGAGAGAAACTCCATCAATGACCAAAGAACCTTGAACTCCACTTTTTAAACCAGAAATATGCTATCTTGAAGAAATATCAATTCAAGTAAAGAAGGATCTACAGTTGCTGGTATAATAGTAGTTGTCGTAAAATCGAAGTAAAGTCGCGACAAAAGAATAACAAGTCTGCATATAAACATTTTGGTTTTGTTCTTTTACACTACTTCTTTTTTTCACTTCAAAGGAAAAGTTGCCACTATCAGAATGTTTGTCAATCAAATTCATTATTTAAACAACATACAATAGAAACCAGAAATGGAAAGATTACAGAGACTTTTAGGGGCAGGAGCAGGATTGGGTGGAGCTGCACCTCCACAAAGTGATGGTCCTGCAATTGATAATGCTGAGACTGTCTACATATCATCATTGGCATTATTAAAGATGTTAAAACATGGAAGGGCTGGTGTTCCTATGGAAGTTATGGGATTGATGTTAGGAGAATTTGTTGATGAATTTACTATTCATGTTTTTGATGTATTTGCTATGCCTCAATCTGGTACCGGTGTATCTGTTGAAGCAGTTGATGATGTTTTCCAAACTAAAATGATGGATATGCTTAGACAAACTGGTAGAGATCAAATGGTTGTGGGTTGGTACCACTCACATCCTGGGTTTGGATGTTGGTTATCATCAGTTGATGTTAATACTCAGCAATCTTTTGAACAATTGAATAAACGTGCAGTTGCAGTTGTTATAGATCCAATTCAATCAGTCAAGGGTAAAGTTGTTATTGATGCATTTAGAACAATCGATACTACCACATTAATGATGGGTCAAGAACCACGTCAATCAACTTCTAATGTTGGTCACTTGAACAAACCTTCAATCCAAGCATTAATTCATGGTTTAAATCGTCATTATTATTCCTTGAATATTGATTATCATAAAACATCGTATGAAACTAATATGTTATTGAACTTACATAAGAAGAATTGGCAATCAGGATTGAAATTGATTGACTATGATCATAAGGAATGTGAAAACTTACAGAACACTGAAAGCATGGTTAAGATTGCCAAATTATATCATCAACGAGTACAAGAAGAAAAGGAATTGACAGAAGAACAATTGAAAACAAGATATGTCGGTAAGCAAGATCCTAAGAAACATTTATCTGATACTGCTGAAAAGTTAATAGATGATAATATTTCAACACTTCTTACAGGAAATATTGATGCTTTGGCCATCCAATAGGTCTAGGTATCTTTGCGTACATAAATTTACATACAAAAATAGATGCAATTTATTTTTTTTTTCAATGGAAAATGTTTCACTCTATCTCTTTCTCTTCCTGTGGTAACCATCGAAATGACAAATCCATTATCCAAGAAGAGAAAGATTGAAAAGAGATCAAGTGAGGAATCTTCTATAAAAAGAAATCTACTCGATTTTGATTTTGAGAAGATTTGTCTGGTTAGTCTATCGTCCAATAATGTTTATTGTTGTTTAAGTTGTGGGAAATACTTCTCGGGAAGGTCACCATCATCACCAGCATATATTCACTCAATTGCAACAAATCATCATAGTTTCCTAAATTTACACACATCAAAAGTATATGACCTACCCGAAGATAAACAATGGGAAAATACTTCTAGTATTCAAGATATTCTTGAATATCTAGAACCTAAGTATTTGGAGCGAGATGTGGAGTTATTGCCTAGGATATCATTTGATTTGAATGACAAGAAATACCTAGTAGGTTATGTTGGATTGAATAATATTAAAAGTAATGATTACGCCAATGTTATAATACATTTGTTGACCCATATTAAACTAATTCGAGACTATTTTTTATTGCTCCCCTCCAGTGACCAATATGAATTGATAATACGAAAATCACCCATTATTAGTAAATTGAGTTTATTAGTCAGGAAGCTTTGGTCACCTCATTTATTTAAAAGTCATGTTGCACCTCATGAGTTTTTGAATTGTGTTTCTGAAGTTTCAAAGAAGAAGTTTACAATTGATTCAAAAGTTACTTCACCAAGATTGTTTTTAACTTGGATGTTAAATACATTACACATGCAATTGATGAAAACTACAAAAAAATCCACCAGTGTGCTAAGTGAATCTTTGCAAGGTAAAGTAAAGATTTCTGCAATTCCCTTGATCTCTCAAGAAATTGAATCTCGAATCGAATTCACTACAATCGAGAATAAGGCAAAGGAAGCCATCCTGAACTTTTGGATGCTTTCAGTAGATGTCCCATTTAACGCATTAAATGTTCAAACAGAGAAGATCGCCGAAGTAAATCTTGAAGATCTTTTACAAAAATACAATGGAGTGAAACAAACCCAATCAGGGTCAAACGAAGTTAAGACCTATACATTATTAGAACCATTGCCACCATATTTCATTCTTCTGTATGAAAGATCCGATAAGAGCTCGAGCGTGGTGAAATTCCCTGATATCCTAGATATGGGGAAATTTTTGTACCCAACAGTCAAGGACATAAAGTATAGACTCATTTCTACAATCAAACATAGTACAAGTTGGGCAATCTCAATTAGGATGAATAACAATTCTTGGGTATCTATTAGGGATTTAGAAGTTAAGCCACAGAGTCAAGAATTATTGTTCTTAGATGACAATTATATACAAGTATGGGAAATGATATAATGTAATAGATTACTTTAATAGACTATAACATTCTTTTACAAAGCCAGATCTCTCCTTAATAACCTCTCCTAAATCAGTCGATTTAAGTAGTTGATCAATAATAATCATATATCCAGCAAGTTTGAATTTTATAATATCATTCTCCGTCGAATCCTCTGACTCATTCAAATATGTAATTATTAAATCTAAATTTTCAGTAAATTGCTTTAATTGTTGTTGATAATAGTTTTTGAAAAGTTTTGATTTTTGATGATGTATTGAAATCCAATTATCAAACAAGAAAGGATGACGATTGCGGAATGAGTTCCAATTAGGTATTTCATGTAACAATTCCAATAATTCCGACTGTTGAAGAACGCTATTGGTTGAATCAAGTCCAAATATTCTTGATAGTATATCAAAATCCAAATTCTCTGTCAATATACATAATAACCAAACATCATAGAATTTAATATCGATTAATTCGTTTATTTGTTTTGTTTCAACATTTCGAAAGTTGTTATGAACAAGATCTTGGTTTATTATATCCAAAGTTTTAATGTTTCTAGCATTGTCACTTTCTTCTATGAGTATTGGCAAAACATTATTACTTGCAGCTAAATATGAAAATTTAACCATTCCATTTCTAAAACCAAATGGAGCAGCTATACCAGTCGGAAGTCCCAATTTATTCTTTTGAGCTAGTATCAAACTCAATCCAAGAGATATAGGATCGGAAGGTACAACATGTGCATTGATTTTGATGGTATTAAATACACCCAATGTAAAGATTGCACCTGGATTACCCATTCCACGGAAATAGTAAATGTCATGATGACCCAAAGGTGTAGGTTGATCAGGAATAGTCTTCAATGGAACCGAGTCAAAGAAGTTCTTAACCACATCTGGAACACGAAGCATCTTTTCTCCCTGATCAGTCAATATGTTCCTTCAGGGTACAAGAAAAGATATGGTATTAAAATTATCAAGAGAGATTTGAAGAAAAAAATTGTTGATAGTAGATTGTGCAAAAAAACAAATCAAAGTTCATAGACTTTCACCGTGGGTCTAATATAGTAAATTTATAATTACTTAAACAGGGGGGGGAGAAAACTATTATACACTTCCTATTTTTCTAAAGATCATCAGTAGCAATTAAATCAATTGCCATATCGTACCAAACGGCTCCACCATGTTTACAGTCACTTTCTCCCAAATTATTGAAACCAATTTTCTCATAAAATGGTATCAATTCTTTACGAGCAAGTAAAACCACTTGATCTCCTAAATCTTGATTTGAAAGTTTTTGAATGTAGTCATGTAATAATAATGCTCCTAAGTTCTTACCTCGCCATTCGGGTTCAACGACAACCGAATGAATACCAATATGTCTTGAGCTTTCAACATGTCCAGAACCTGCCACGTCTGGTGACGGCAATTCCATCGACGCCTCCGTAACAGCATGTGATGCTACTTTTGTTGCAATAATATGACCAATCAAAGTTTCTTTAACCACTGAAGATTTACTAGGTAATTCTTCTTCATCATCGTCTTCGTCGCCATCACTATGTTTTTCACCTTTCGTAGGGGTTTCAGATTCTTTTGAATGTTCTTTTTCAAGTTTATCAGCAGTTTCTGGTAAATTTATAGCATTATATTTATATTCATATTCTCTTATAAATAATCCGGAACATAATTCTGGACATACTGTCAATCTATATTTGAACTTTTCTGGAGTACAACGTTCTTCTTCAGAGAAACCCTTATTTTCAAGTACAACACACTGATCCACATCCTCGATAGTCAATGGCCTTATTGATAAGTTGGGAGGAAAGTCTGACATATCTTCTTCTTCACTTGCTGCTTCTACTACTTCTACTTAATTTTGATGTTGTGGTAAGAGTTAAAAATTTGTGTAAAATTCAAATATCCTTCTTCGTTCCTTAAAAAAAAAAAGAACCAGAAAAAAAAATCTCGGGGAAGGAGGACAAATTTTTCCAAAGTGTGTGTGGTTGTAATGTTTTGTCACCTCCATCAACTGTAAACTCAAAATTGATGTTCAGCCGAGGTTGCCGAACCAAAACGGTTAGAGTGAGAAAGAAAATAGCGAGAGATTTCGGGAGACAAAGTCACCCACATTCAGACGCCGTAAGAAAGACCAAGAAGATCGAGAGCATCCCTCCTCCATGATGGACCTAAGGGTCAAGCCATCATGGAAAAAAAGTTAGTGAGGTCTCCTCACACGACTTTTTGTAAGTTTCTCATACACTTTGTATTAAGTACTGTTCGAGAGGACTCTAAGAACCCTTCAAATATATTAATACACATTTCTATTCTAATTCCTTTACATCAACATCTTCGATTTCATCAGAATTGAGTAGATTCTTCCCAACTTCCCAAAGATGAACTATATTATCATCAGCAACTGATCCAATAGTCCAAGGTTTAAATGGACACCAACTCAAATCAGTCACTGACCCAGTATGACCAGCATGCATCATAAATAATTCAGGACACCCATCTTCTGCATCCTCTTGTTGTTGCTCTTCCCCAATTTTAAACAAATCCCAAAGAATTAAACGTCTATCTTGTCCTCCACTCGCTAATATACCATCTTTGTGAGGAGAGAATTCCATACAGGTAATCGAATCACCGTGTCCCATCATTGTATGTAACAAGCCACTCTTACTGCTTTCTCCATTACCTAATTTTCTTAAATCTAACAAATTTATATTAGAATTGGTACTACCAATTGCTAGTAAATTTCTAGAAAATGGAGAGAATGCTAAAGAATTAATACCTTTTGAGCCTTCAGCATAATATCTCGAAACAACTTGATTTGTTCTAGCATCAAAAACATATGCATATGAATCTTCCGAAACTGTTGCAAATAAATTTTCATCAAAAAAATGCCATTTTGCATCATTCACAATATCTTTTTGAACATCATTTTTAAGAATAGTGACATTATCTCCTTTTGAAGTATCGGTTACACATACAAGTTGATCATCTGCTGCAGTTAATAACAATCCTTTCTTAAATGGATTCCAAGAAAGACCATACCCATTATCAGTGTGAGGAGAGAAATGTGATTTAGCAACTTTAGAATCACTATTCAAGTCATATAAATGAACTTCTCCTCCACCATTAATAGTAGCCACGATGTTCGACTCTTGTGGCATATATCTGGCACGACATATTTCATAATTATTTTCAAATTTCTTGATAATCTTAATTCTAGTGTTTGTTTTCTGACTATTGGCATCGGATGGGATTTGAGTAGTTGCAACTTTAAGATAATTTGTATCTTCACCTGATGTATGAGTACCCAATAAGAGTTTGGCATCGATTGCGCCATTGCTGTCAACTGAATTTTCAGGAAGCCATTGAATAGT
Source organism: Hemisphaericaspora haegerdaliae (assembly GCA_001655755.1). Lineage (NCBI taxonomy): Eukaryota > Fungi > Ascomycota > Pichiomycetes > Serinales > Debaryomycetaceae > Hemisphaericaspora > Hemisphaericaspora haegerdaliae. The sequence goes on from LQHL01001872.1 coordinate 117,891, forward strand.
CAATGATGGCCAAGTTAAAGCAGTCTCACTAACAAAATCATACATATAACGACAATTCTTTCTCCATAATTGATACTCTTCCTTGATGGTTAATTCTCTTTGGACTTCGCCACCGTTTTCTACCTCTTCATTTATTGGTTCTGACATAATGAATGTAACTTCCTTGATGATTAATAACAGATGAAAAGGATGTTGTTTTCCAGTGAATGAGAATTGTTCAAGAATTTGGAAATTTACGCGTTTGGTAGAAAAATGAAAATCCAATAACTTACAAACTCCCTAATAAATCAGTTGTCTTGTATAAATAATCCTATAAAATGAAAAAAAAACACTTCTAATATATATGTATACATGTATATTTAATAAATTAATTAAGATACTGTTCATTGACTTCAAAACAATCAATGACTCTTAAGGCGTCACTAATATGTTGAAAATATGGTTCCCCTTTTGCTTCTATACGGTCATAGCATGACATTAAGCTTTCAATTTCTATATTGGTATCTCTTTCTCCGAAGTCTGTTCTTTCTCGACCTCGAGAATTCATACATGCACTGGCAATGTCCTGCATTACGAAATATTTCATATCAACCAAATCTTTACTAAGGATCTTGGAAATTCCAGATTTCAATAAACGTTCTCTTAACTGAGGCGAACTCGAAACTCTTACAAAAAATGATCGAATATTCCGTTTTCGGTAGTTGCAAATCAATTCTTGTAGGATTTTAACTGCCGAAGAATCAATACTTGACATTCCATTTAAATCAAAGATAACGTATTTAGTCATTGTTTCATCACGAGTTCGTTTTAGTGCCGGATGTGCCTTGGTAGATCCATACATTTCAACTCGTTTCAATCTGGATCGTAAATCACTTGAATTGGTAAACGTGAGTGGTTCGGGAATCTTAATAATCAAACACCCTTCTATTTCTTCAATTATTTGTTCGTTCAATTGCATTTGATGCGAATCATCAAACACATTCAAATGTGCCCCTGGTTTCTTTTCAGAAGAGGCAGTTGGAATATCAGCATCAATAAACACATTTGTATCAGGATATCTTCCTAAAATTTGAATTCTAGATATCGTTGAATTCTTAATCACTCTTATTAACAGATATATCAATCCAACCGCAATTCCACCTTCCATTGAGAAAAATAATGTTGTCAATACTGTAACCGCAAAAGTAATCAACTCATTATAACCTTTGGTTCTCCAATGGAAATACACCTCATAAGGTGCCTCTTCAATTAACAGCAAACCAATAACAGCTGCAACAACACTAAGCATACATTCAGGAACAAAATATAAATATTCAAGGAAAAATATAATTGTGATTAAAGTACAGAATCCCATAATAGCTCCCAGCATTGTTGTTTTTGCCGATATAGCATTCACTTTACTTCTACCATATCCCCCAAATGCAGGCAAAGCACCAAACATTGAACATATAATATTAATACTTCCCAAAGCTACCAATTCTCGATTTGAACTTATGGGTAAGTCATAACGAGAACCTAGGGATTTGGAAGCTGTAGTCGATTCAAAGAATCCTAACATGGCACATAAAAAACCTGATGTACTAAATTTCTTAATATATTTCCATTTATCAATTGCTATGGGATTGTATAGTTGAAGTTCACCGTCATTTTTAACTTGCCCTATAATTGAAATCCCGTGCAAATCCCAGCGCAAATAAGAACATAATATTGTGGAACCTCCTACAACAAGTAAAATTTCTGGAATAAAAATTACATTCTGATAAAACTTGCCTGATTTTCTATTGGCATATTTTTTAAATATCCTAGTCGACATTATAATTAAAAATCCAATCAAACTAATTTTAAGACTTAATGGATTTAATTTTTTGTAATTTTGTATTAAGAATCGTACTTTATCAAAAGGTGAATGGATATCCATTTCATCCGGATTTCGAGAGATTTCTTTCATTAATTCCTCTAAACCCAAACAATTGATTAATGCACCTATATTCATCACTATTCCAATTGCACAAATAAAACCTTTCAATAATGATGCACTTAATACATTATCCAAAAATCCGAACCTCCCGAGTCCAAACCCCAATAAACTCATCCCAGAAACAAAACTGATTGCAGCAACGTATTCCAATGGATCAAGGTGCTTTTTCTGAGAATGATGCAATAATGGTTCAACAGCCTGTCCAACAATCAATGAGATAGGTGCTTCGGGACCTACAATCATCTGAGGAACGCTACCGAAAATCATATAGATAAGTGGTGAGACCCCCAATGAAAATAATCCAGATACAACTGGAACATGTGCCAACGTTGTTGCATATGATAAACATAAAGGTAATTGAAAGAATACTAGTGTTAAACCTCCAATGAAATCACCAATCAAAAATCGAAGATTGTATTGTCCCAACCAAGATAAGCAAGGAAGATAATAAGGTAATAGATCACTCCAAGATAAATCCTCTATCCGCTGGGTATTTGTAGGCATATAGGGACGAGGCGACGCTGGATAACGCTGATATATGATTGATTCAGTTTCAATATCATCATTCTCAGCCAGAAGTTGTCGAGACAAGCGGGATGGTCTATGAGGCGAGAAATTATTAGTGGCCGGGAAATTTTCGTTTTCAGTAATATTTCGATCTGGAAGGAGCGGCAGTCGTTCTTGATTTACTCTTCGCTGTGATATCACACGTAAACTTGGAGATGGGCTACTGAATCGTTTTGATCTTTCACTTTTCGGTGAAGACATTGATGGTGGGTGATTTACAATAGTTTGGGCGTTTGTAGCTGATCAACTTGAATACATCGAATAAACGTGAAAAAAAAGGGTAAATGATTATATCAAGTGTGACTAAAATTGTAGCGGAGAAGGTTTCTGTTTTATTTTTTTTTCCTTTTTGTATTTCGTTACGAAACTGTATCAGATCAAAGCACTCTCATGGAATGGTGGTTTCATTTCATTAGATAATATATATACTCATCTTGTTAGCATCCCCTTGGGAAAATGAGTTAGACTTCGATAGTTGATTAGTTAAAGCAAGTTCATGCAGATCTAATTTTATTTCATAAGTGAGCGAAATATTAAGACTTTGCTGAATCGATTCAGCTTTTGAACTTCTTTACTTACACGTTGAACAATTTTACAACCGTAACTGACACTGTCCCTCTTGTATGTATACGTCCCTTACCTGTGTACATTTCTTGCATCTAAATCTTCGATTGAATCGGAATCTCCCCCGAAGTTTAAGCAGTTTCCAAAATTTCCAACCATAGATAAACAACACGAAAGAATGTACCTCCAGATAATTTCTCATAGTAGAACACAGTTGGATATAGCCAGGTGGGATGGTTATTGTACTACACGTAGCAAATAGCAGAGGCACAGATCCGAAAACGGAGGTCGTGTAACCAGGTACAAATGAATCATTTCATCCCACCCAAGTTTTTTTCAAAAAACTTCGGACCTCCTCAATCTATAGACCATAATCAAAAGGGTTGATTAGAGATTAATTAAACATGCCAGTGTCGTTAGCAGCAAGAAGGTTCTTCTCTAGTACTAGATCAAGATTGGATACTCTTGCCTTAATTGAAGGTTCAAACTCCAAGCCAACACTGGCTTCGTTATCAACAATTGCTGCAGCAATTGAAATTGGTAAACCTGTTACAGCATTAGTTCTTGGTTCCAATGCAGATGCAATCGCCGCCGGACTCGCACAAACCCAAGGTGTGAATCAAATATTGGTTTCTAAAGATTCCAAGTATGACCATCTTTTAGCTGAAGAAGTTTCTCCTTTGATCAAACAGATTATCCAAGAGTCAGGTTTCACACATTTTTTGACTGCAGGTTCGTCAGTGGGCAAATCTATCCTTCCAAGATTAGGGGCATTATTAGATGTTCAACCAATTTCTGAGGTCATAAAAGTTTTGGGAGAGGATACTTTTACGCGTCCAATCTATGCGGGAAATGCTTTAGCCACTGTGAAATCTAAAGATAGTGTCATCCTTGCTTCAGTTAGAGCATCCGCTTTTGCACCTGTTGAGACTAGCGGAGGATCTGCTGACATCAAAGAAGTGCAAGGTGTTGCTTCAGACTCTCGTACTGAATTTGTCTCAGAAGAATTGATCACTTCAGAAAGGCCAGAATTGGGCTCGGCAACTCGTGTCGTTTCTGGTGGTCGTGGTTTAAAGAACAAAGAAACCTTTGAAAAGTTGATTGATCCACTTGCTTCTAAGTTGAATGCAGCCATAGGTGCTCTGAGAGCAGCCGTTGATTCTGGATTCTGTGACAACTCCTTACAAGTTGGTCAAACTGGTAAGATTGTTGCTCCAGATTTATATATTGCAGTTGGTATTTCTGGTGCAATTCAACATTTGGCTGGTATGAAAGACTCAAAAACTATTGTTGCTATTAATAAGGACCCAGAAGCCGCAATCTTCAACGTTGCTGATATAGGAATTGTCGGTGATCTTAATGAAATCGTACCTGAATTAACTCAAAAGTTATAAGTAGAACTTTAAATTAAGGTAACTTTGTAGAAGTATTTATATACAATTTAATTTATTTGATTTAAATCGGTTAGATATTCTCTATTCACTTTCTAGATAATTGAAATATTTGCAATCATGTGCTGGCAATTTCAAGAATTTGTAAGGTCCAGTTTTTTGTTGGGAAGCTGACGAAAAAAAAAAATCAGACTTTGGGGAAAAAGCAAGATTCAATTTTCTTGGGTGAAGTAATTTATAGGAAACCAGATCAAACAGCTAGTTAATCATTATGAGTAATCTACAAGACGAGGAGCAACCGCTCTCGCAAACTTCTTCTTCGTCATCGTCATTTGTTCCAATTGCTACCCAAGATGCCATACAAGTTATTAATGAAACTAAACAATTTAATTCGTCCATTCTTGAATATATTAATACTACCACTCCTGAAAATGTTGGAAACGACTATCACATAATCTCAGTATTTGGTTCTCAATCAACGGGTAAGTCTACTTTATTGAATAACCTTTTTAATACCAATTTTGATGTTATGGATAAGCAGCTGAGACAACAAACCACCAAGGGTATTTGGATGGCCCATTCTCCTACTGTAACGACATCCAAGGGACAACATACAACCAAAACCAATATATTTGTTATGGATGTGGAAGGAACCGATGGGAGAGAAAGAGGAGAAGATCAAGATTTTGAAAGAAAGGCAGCCTTGTTTGCATTATCAACCAGTGAAATTTTGATAATTAATATCTGGGAAATTCAAATTGGATTGTATCAAGGTGCCAATTTAGGATTATTGAGAACTGTTTTTGAAGTTAATTTATCTTTGTTTGGAAAGGCAAAATTAGATAAAAATGCAAGCGAAGAACACGACCATAAAGTATTGCTTTTGATTGTAATTCGTGATCATAGTGGCGAGACGCCCATTGAGAGTTTAGCAGGAACTATTACTCAAGATTTGGTAGATATGTGGGACAAGCTTTCGAAGCCCACCAATATGTCCCATTTGAAATTTGAAGATTTCTTCGATGTCAATTTCCATGCATTAAGCCATAAAATGTATCAAGCAGAAGAATTCTCAAAGGGTATTGCCAATTTGGGAGATAGACTTGTTGTTGATAATGAGTTGTTCAAGCCAGAATATCACCACCAAATTCCAATAGATGGTTGGACTTTATATGCAGAAAATTGTTGGGAACAAATTGAGAATAATGAAGATTTGGATTTACCTACTCAACAAATCCTTGTTGCTAAGCTTAGATGTGAAAAGATTTTAGAAGGTGTATTCGATGAGTTTAAAGCGAAGTTTGATGAATATTTCGGAACGGCATCTCGCGAGTTTGAAGAAGAAGGGAAATTAATGCTAGACTTGAGGAGCGATGCGCTTGAAAACTACGAACAATCTGCATCTAGATACAACAAAGTCATTTATGAACAAAAGAAATCAGAATTAAAGCGCAAATTGAATGATTCATTTGAAGCCCTTTTCGATTTACATGCTAAGGAATTGATCAATACATCTTTGAAAGAATTTCAGACTGATTTGGTAAGTTTGAAGGGAGGAAATTTCAAAGAAAAAGTGGGTGATCTTCAAGAGGATTTGAGGAGACTGGTTATTGGAAAATTGAAGCATATTTCATTGGGAGGAGATCTTTCTACCGAGAAATATGTAACTTCTTTAAATGAAGATGTGAAGACAATTGTCTCTAAAACATTGATTAGCAAATCAATTAAGAAGTTATCAACCGGTCTTAGCAAGGCAATTCAGATGGAAATGTATAATCCAGACAATGAGACTTGGGATAGAATTCTAGAAAAATTCAATAGTTTAAGAGTTCTTCCGGAATTTGACCTCGGAGACAAAAAGAATGACGAGGCTGTTGAAACCTTCAAATTTAAGTCTTGGGTTCAATTTCATGAGACTTTGCGTCAATTAATTTCAAATGAAAAGTTATTAGTGTTGTTACAGGATAGATTTGATGACAAATTCAGATATGACGAGAACGGGATCCCAATCCTTTATACGAATGAGCATGATTTGGAAATTGCTTTCCAAAAGGGCAAAGAGCATGCGGTTAAAGTATTACCGATTTTGAGCCTTGCTAAATTGAATGATGATTCTGAAATTATTCCTGAATTTGATATATTCGATGCAGGATTGAGATTGAAGTACCTTTCTCAAACTGACTATGACTCAGAGGAAGAAGAACAATGTTTTGCGGAAATTGTATCTGAGCAACAAAAGCTGGAAATCTTGAACAAGTTCAAGAAAGAAGTTGATGCCAGATTTGTAGAAAATAAGAGAGCAATTGTTCAGCACGTTACTCAAATTCCATACTATATTTACTTGGTAATTTTAGTTCTTGGATGGAATGAATTCATGGCAGTTCTTAGGAATCCTTTATTTTTCGCGTTGGTATTAATACTTGGAGCAACGGTATATGTGTTATACACAATGAATTTATTAAATCCAGCGTTAGCTGTTGTCCAAAGATTAGCTAATGAGGTTATAGTCATGGCAAAAGAAAAATTGAGGGAAGTCCTTATTAATGACCATGATTTCCAAGGGCGCAATATGCAAAAAATAAGTAAGGAAAGGGCCACAGAAAAGACAGTAGATGAAGATGAAGAAGCCATTGAGTTAAAGAATTTGTAGGGTATATAGAGAACGATGTAAATTCGTAGAACTTTTGGTAATACTATTTGATAATTTTTTTAAGAAACTACATAGTGTATTGTAGAGAGATACAAGTACTTCTCAAGAACATCCTTGAAAGCTGAATCGATGTTTCAAACAATCCCCTACATCTGAGTCAAATTGAGAGAGGAACCCAAATTGATCGTTCAGTTTATTTCTTTGGGTATCAAAACCAATTTTGGTTTAAGATACTTGAAAATTTATTACAATTGGATTGTTAAAGCTGATTTTCACAGGTTTCGTTCAAGGGGGGACGCAGGAGCTCAATTTGAAACTAACTGTGCATGGACAAGTGAATCTATTTAGTTGGAGCTTATACGAATGAGATTGCCAGCCTTGTTTGGGAAATAATTTTTCAAAATAGAAGTGGTGAGTTAGTTAATCCAATTGTACCTTGGTACTGTCAAACACTCAGTCAAAATTTCTTGGCAACCAATCACTAAATAGTCAACTCAGTTAACTTATCGAGAATGAAACTCGATTGAAGAAACCGACAAAAGAGAACTTTTTAAAGAACAAACTGAAGTTGATTTAGAAAATTGATGACGAAAAATCCGAAATTGCTAATCGTAATTATCTTCAGTTTATAGAAGGCTGACAGAATGAGTTTGTTTGGAGTGAACTTAAGCAAGTTGTATGATCTATCGCGTTTGTTGAATGTGGCTCCCCGACAATGATAAATGACATTATTGTAAGGAAGAGTTAAATCCTAGAAAGCCAAGAATTGACTTTTATGAGTAGCTCCAAATCTGGTCATGATTTGGTCTTTGACATGGATGTTTTTAAATGGAACTGTATAGTTGAAGAATGTGTAGAAAGGAATATGAATGTATAGTATTTATTTTCAATGTGTATGGAACATCTCAGTTTTACTGCCTCAGAATCAGAAGAAGTTCGGGGGAGATATGTATCACACACTTGGGCTATTTCTAGTGTTAAAATTTGATGTAACGTTACTTTAATATTTCGGATAAATTCATAATTGTAATTTTCCGAGAACAAAGAAATAACAACATGAGTGAGACAGGGACAACAAAAAAGGAAAAATGGGACAAAGAGAACAAGTTTATAAAGGTAGATGTTTCATTTATTTCGATTTTATTTCAGGGTTGCAATTACATCACCCCATCACCTTCTTGCTTGTGTTTCGTTTATTTTTGCTTTTGAGTATTTGATTTCATGAGGTCTTCCCAAAAAAAGAAACCAATTGTATAAGGTAGGATTTCTTGGAGAACTGAGCGGATAAACAGATAAGTAAGGGGATCGTGTTTATTTATCAAAGTTATCGGAGTTCCGACCAACAAGCCTTTGTTACATGACAACTTGTCAGTGTTTCTTTCTGTACTTAAAGTTTTATCTACTACATGCGGTAAAGGCGCATATTTCTTTTCGAAGGTCATGAATTCTAGATTTATGTGGCAGGGAGGGAATGACCGGAGTCATGGTTAGATAGTGATGACATGAGATGATACAAATAAGCAGTACCACCTATTTACGGAAAGATGGAAGTTTCTCTTTTTGCGCATTCCAGATTTGCGGGTGTTACATTGGGGTTTCACTATAGACTAAGGGATATAAATCGGATGATCATGAAAGTTAGATAGTCTCCTGAACAGTTGGGTGATATTTTGCAAATGTTGAGTGTAGAAAGTCAATGTAGGTACGAAAGGATAATCTTCAATGACCTGATTGACTAAAAGGACCCTAATGGACCGAAAATCTTCAAATATACCCTATAGTCGGGGCATATCGGAATGCATTAACTACAGTTTCATACTTGGTAAGCGTTCTACTATCTGCTTTTTTGGTTTCACTGAAATATTATTTTACGTTCTTGTGTTAGCTCGATATATTTGATAGAAATGTTTTTTTACTTTGTTCGAAACCTAATAGCACATTCTCCGTTTATGGGTTCCATCTGAAGTACGGATTGAAACCAGCTACTGATATAAATCAGCACTTAGTTTAATCATTCGATTCTCCGCATTAAAATATCTAATTAGACGACTGAAACATGGTTTCCTCGAGGTTTTTAAAATACAATTTATAACTTTGACACACATAAGAATGGTCGACAGTTTAGGGGAAGTTTGGGGGAAGTATGGGGGATAAGGCCAGAGATATAGTACGTTTAAGCTCGTTTGTGTGATCTTGTACCATATGGAGACAATGGAAAAAAATATTTTTGTTAGCGATTTTAGGTAAATTGTAAGGAAGTTCCATCGAATTCTAAGTAAATGTAACATGAAGTGAATTAACAATTAAAAGATACAGATTCTGAGAAGCTTAAAGCGATTCAACAAACGCCCCAATCTAGAAATATACGCACATTTACGGTTTTGCCACACCTGATTAAAATATAAAAGTGTATGTTTTGTAACCCAGATGTCAACACACGCAGGTCAACTTATGGTATCTAAAGAAACATCATCTTTTTTTCTTAAATGCAACCCTATTGTAAAATATTTTTTTTGAGAAAAAAAAAAAAGAATTTGTCATGTAAGTTTCTCCGGCTTTTATATGAGAGAGTTCCATCTAAAATTAAAAAGCAACATTTAGGTAGTTTCTTTCTTTAAAATTAGCACGGTTACAACATAAAACCTCACGCTATCCTCTTTGCATTTATCACCTCCAAATTATACACACACAAACCCACCACCACATACTCATTCTTTTATTTATAGATCACCAAATTCCCCCCTTTGTCATTCACAAACTTTCCTAATTATCAAGTCGAGTACTACATACATTTTCACTTCTTCATTTAATTCAATACTATTATAAGTTATCATACCCTTCGTTAGCTCATCATTTTACTTAATATGATTAACACAACATCAACTATTCCAACTTATACTACAGTGGAACCACTGAAAGATGATTACGAATTAACCATTCAGGAGTTGTCAATAGAAGAATCTCCATGTTCTTCTGCTAATAATACAAATACCCCTCCTTCTCCAATGACTGAAGCTTCAACTTTGTTAAGTTCAGTTATTGAAGCTTTCACCCAAACAGCTACAAATGAAAACTTACAAAATCAATCACAATATTTATATTCTGATTTCAATGAAGCATTATCCGAAAATTCTAGAATTACGATGTTGCCAAATTATAATATCAGTCCTACTGGTAATGAAGTCGGCCAATACTTGGTTATTGACTTAGGTGGATCAACCTTGAGAATTGGTGTTGTTGATATTGCCGAACCTGCTAAAGCCGAAGAAACTGACAGATCTACTAGAATCAAAACTGTCATTGAAAAGAGTTGGATCATTCAAAATGATTTTAAAGTCATCGATCGCGAATTCTTTAAATACATTGGTGTTAGAATCAAAGAAATACTTGAATCCCAAGATGTTATTGATATTAAATCTGTTGTCAAGACAGGTATTACTTGGTCGTTCCCATTAGAAACTACCGACTACAACCATGGAAAAATTGTCCATGTTTCCAAGGGTTATACTATTCATCCAGATATTTTTGGTAAAGACTTGAAGCAAATCCTCGAAGAAGTCTTGTTGAATGAATTCCAAGTGGAAATTGACATTAGATGTATCTTGAATGATTCATTAGCAGTTTATGCAGCTGGTGCTTTTATTGACAAGTACATGAAGTTAGCCATGGTCTTGGGTACTGGTCTTAATATGTGCTGTTCATTGGATAGTTCATCTAAGGTTCATGATGATAAAATCTTGGATGGACACGACAGAATCCTTTACAATACCGAATTATCATTATTCGGTGCCAACTTGGTCACCAGTGACTTTGTTACCAAATACGATGCTTCCATTGATTCTAGATTTGGAGACTTCCAAAACCATTTCAAACCCTTCATGACTGTTGATCCAAACACTTCTACTATTTTCCAACCTCATGAATTAATGGCCAGTGGTAGATATTTGCCAGAATTAACCAGATTAGTCCTTGTTGATTTAATTGAAGCTGAAGAAATCTTTGTTGGTATCAAGGACTTGAAGGAAATCTTAACCAACGAATATGATGGTTTCGATGGTGAATTGATGTGCTTTATTGATGAAACTGATGATCATGCTGATATCAACAAAAAGATTTGTACCAGATATGGTTGGGACAATGTTAAAGACTCTGATATTACTACCTTGAAGAAAATTGTTTCAAGCATCATCAAGAGAGCTGCATTCATTGTGGCCTATACCATCGTGTCCTTCATTAAATTATTAAAATACCACAACGAACGTGAAGATTTATCTCATGTTACTATTGGTTTCGTTGGTTCCGTTTTATGTTACTTCAATAATTATAGAGATTTGGTTAAGAAATTCGTTAATGAAAATGCGGATGTTAAGAAATTGGGCGTTACAGTTGATTTGAAATTGATTGATAACAGTTCAATGATTGGTGCTGCCATTGGTGCTGCTTACTATTCTTAGATAATATGACAGGATTTCATCTTTTTTATTTGAATTTTGGTTTGATTTTAGTGTTGTTGTTTTGGGATTATTTAGAGACTTTTCTTCTTTATATATTAAATAGAGGTTGAATATGAAAATCATTTAGTTTGTAAGAGTTTGTCGAGATTGTCAATAAATGCTCCGTTTGTAGTTTTTAGTTAGTTCCAAACTATCTTCGGGACTCTCCTGGTAGGTTTACGATCTTTTGGAAAGGAAATATGATATCACAAACAGAACTTCTCAAAGAACGTCATGAAACAAATTCTTAGTAGGTATGGTAGATTTTTAATGAAAATGTGTTTGTGCAAGCAATTAATAGAATTCGAATGGCCAATCCTGAGATTTGTCCTGGTAAGTGATTCTGAAGTTCTAAATTCTTGGCTTTTTCAATTGAAACGATTGTTTTGAGTAGTTGATTTTACTCTTCAGGTGTTTTGCAGCCAACAAGAAAAATACAATCAATAAGCATGAATTAAAATTTATAATTTCTTGTATATTTATGTAAATAAAACTCTATTAAAAAAAAGAACGAAGAACTAAAGAACCTTCAAGTTGATGAAATTACAACTTTGATCTCAAACCAGCAGCAGCATTGTCACAAACAACTAAGACGTTGTGGTGGTCTTGCAAGTAACTGGATGGGAATCTTGGGTCATTCTTGGTACCATTGATGGTCTTGTCCAATGCATATGATTTGTTTTCACCCAATACGATAATAGCAACTTCATCGGAGTTATCTATAACAGTAGAAATACCAACACTCAAAGCAAATTTTGGAACCTTAGATTCATCATTGTCGAAGAAACGAGAGTTAGCTTTGACGGTTGATGGAACCAAACTGACCTTTCTGGTAATACAATTTCTTGAAGATCCAGCTTCGTTGAAAGCTAAGTGACCTTCTGGACCTAAACCACCCATGAATATGTTGATTCTGCCATACTTTTTGATTTTGGCTTCATAGTCAGCACATTCCTTTTCAATATCAGTAGCTAAACCATTTAAAATATTGATGTTTTCTCTTGGAATATCAACGTGGTTAAAGAATTTGTCATACATGAAGTAATGATAAGATTGTTCGTTAGTTGGTGGGAGGCCCAAGTATTCATCCATGTTGAAAGAAACAACATTCTTGAAACTAACTCTACCTTCCCTGTTGGCTTTGATTAATCTAGCATAAACACCTTCTGGGGATGAACCAGTTGGTAAACCAATAACGAAAGGCTTGGATGGAGTTGGTGCAAAGTCATTGATCTTCTTGATAATGTGGTTAGCTAAGTATTCAGAAGCGTCTTCACCGGAAGAAAAAGTAGCTTGTTTCATGATTTTCGTGTATTTGTTGATGATTATTGATAAAGAATATGGTTACGAGTGAAACTAGAAACTGGAATAACCTCGTGTATTTATAATTGGTATCTCTAACAAAGGAAAATATCTATAAGGAGATGGTGCCTTTTGAGATTCTTCACAAAAACAATTGGAAAACAACAGATGGAACCAGATATAAGAATTAAATAGAATTTTATGTAGTATTTTTTATTTCAGTAGCATTTCCCACATTTTTATTTCGATTTTAATCTAAACTGGTTGGTAAGATGATCGTTCGGCAAAACTGGTTTGCAGAGGGAGAAAATAGAAATAAAAAAAAATATATGAGAAAAAGAAATTTAAAGTAAGTATGGGGAGACGTAATCTCATCACTAAAAAAACACACACAAAAAATAAATGTAACATCGGTTTATAATGTAACGTTCATCATAAGGGTTACATTTTGTAATACAAAGATTTGTATTGTTCTTTTGGTTGCAACACGTTCCCCAAGAAAAGTTTCTTTTTCATTTTGGATCGGAAGAATTTTATTTTTTAATGCATCCTTACTATAATCAACGGAACCTACGCTTGTCAAATAGGGATGGCTACGTGACGTTCAATACAACATTTATATTCCTTTAATCTACACATTTTTTAGGGGCACAAAGTAGAATGTCACATTCTTTTCTTGTTACACCAACTTGAAAGAAGTAAGTTTTGGATTATAAATATACTTAACTTTGTCCATTTCCAGGTCAGTTACCTCAATCCTTTCACTTTTATACCCTTTATAGAACAATTATTACACACTCAAACACATACATAATGACTGGTACCACTTATACTAGATTCACAAACTGTCATTTGATTGATAATGGTCAATTATATGAATTCACTGATTTATATTATAATAATAAAACCAAGAAAATTAGTCATCCACCATCAAACAAGGATCTTGTAACTAAAACAATTGATTTACATGAACAAATTTTAGCTCCTGGTTTTATTGATATTCAAAACAATGGTGTATATGGTTTAAATTATTCCAACTTGAATGAAAAATCTACCGAAAAGGATGCTATTGAATTCAAGAGTTTCTATCAAGATGCTATGACTAAATACTTATCTACTGGTGTTACTGCTACCTGTCCAACTGTTACTTCAAACTTCCCGGAAGTTTACGCTAAGGTATTGCCATTCTACAAGAAATCAAGATTAGATGATCAATGTGACTCCCTTGGTGCTCATTTAGAGGGTCCTTTCATCAATGTTAAGAAGAAGGGTTGTCACCCAGTTGAAACTTTTGTTGATGCAAGAGCTGGTGAAACCAAATTATTAGAAACTTATGGTGGTAGTGAAGCCTTATTAGACAATGTCTGTATTATAACTGCCGCTCCAGAAATTCCTGGGGTTTTAGATTTAATTCCAACAATTACTGATAAGAAGATCACCTTTTCAATTGGACATACTATGTCTAGTTATGAAACTGGTTGTAAGGCTATTGATAATGGTGCTACTATGATTACCCATTTATACAATGCTATGCCACAACCACATCACCGTGATGCTGGTGTTGTTGGTTTGATCAATTCTCCTGTTGTTGGTGATGACAAGACTCCATATTTTGGTATAATCTGTGACGGTGTACATGTTGATCCAGCAATGGCTAACTTGGCTTATAGATCCAACCCAAACAAGTGTGTTTTGGTCACTGATGCTATGCACTTGTTTGGTTTACCAGATGGTAACTATAAATGGGATGCACAAGTCATTGTAAAATCTGGTGACAGATTATACTTGGAAGGTACTGATACATTAGCTGGTGCTGCTACTACATTACCACAATGTATCCGTAACTTGATGGAATGGTCTAAGATCTCATTACCACAAGCTGTCAAGACCGCAACTAATAATGCTGCAATTTCACTTGGTCTTCAAAATGAACGTGGTTTCTTGAACATTGGTTGTGATGCTGACTTTGTTGTTTTGGATAAGGCCGGTTACGTTCAAAAGATCTACAAATTAGGAAATGAAGTCAAATCATCAGATATCAAGTTGGAATCACAAGTTGCAAGAGAAGAAAAGATTTCCGCTGTTTTATAGATAGAGTCACAGCTCCTCCTTTTCGTCACTGGCTTTTTTAGTCTGATTTGTTGCTTTTATTTAATTCGTCATTAAATTCGTTTTTTTAGGTAGTTTTTGTATAGTTTTAATTTCATGGTGTTTTGTTGAAAGTATTCGATTTGTAGGCTGTTTACTGTTGAAGGAGAAAAACTTAATGTCAAAGGGGAAAAACAGACGATTTACTCTCGATTTCTTTTTCTTTATCATGAAGAATGAAAAGAAGTCCTACGGTATTTACATAGCTTCACTTGCAAGAG
>LQHL01001743.1:0-21105 GCA_001655755.1 Hemisphaericaspora haegerdaliae
TGGTACTTTCTGGTTCAACATCACTTTCTTCGGTAGTAGTTTCTTCGTCTGCGGTGGTGGAAGTATTCACTGGATCCGAAGATGAATCTGTTTCTTCAGTACTCTCTGCAAAGCTGGTACTTTCTTGCTCATCTGCACTTTCTTCAGTAGTAGTTTGTTCTTCTGAGGTGGCGGAAGTATTCACTGGATCCGGTGATGAATTTGCTTCTTCGGTACTCACTGCATAACTCGTACTTTCTGGCTGAACATCACTTTCTGCAGTAGTAGATTGTTCATCTGTGGTGGTGGAAATACTCTCTGGTTCAACATCACTTTCTTCAGTAGCAGTTTCTTCGTCTGCGGTGGAGGAAGTATTCACTGGATCCGAAGATGAATCTGTTTCTTCTGTACTCTCTGCAAGGCTGGTACTTTCTTGCTCATCATCACTTTCTTCAGTAGTAGTTTCTTCATCTTCATAACTGGTACTTTCTGGTTCAACATCACTTTCTTCGGTAGTAGTTTCTTCGTCTGCGCTGGAGGAAGTATTCACTGGATCCGAAGATGAATCTGTTTCTTCTGTACTCTCTGTATAACTGGTACTTTCTTGTTCATCATCACTTTCTTCAGTAGTAGTTTCTTCATCTTCATAACTGGTACTTTCTGGTTCAACATCACTTTCTTCGGTAGTAGTTTCTTCGTCTGCGCTGGAGGAAGTATTCACTGGATCCGAAGATGAATCTGTTTCTTCAGTACTCTCTGCAAAGCTGGTACTTTCTGGCTCATCAGCACTTTCTTCGGTAGTAGTTTGTTCATCTGCGGTGGTGGAAATGCTTTCCGGCTCAACATCACTTTCTTCAGTAGTAGTTTCGTCGTCTGCGGTGGAGGAAGTATCCACTGCATCCGAAGATGAATTTGTTTCTTCAGTACTCTCTGCAAAGCTGGTACTTTCTTGCTCATCTGCACTTTCTTCAGTAGTAGTTTGTTCTTCTGAGGTGGCGGAAGTATTCACTGGATCCGGTGATGAATTTGCTTCTTCGGTACTCACTGCATAACTCGTACTTTCTGGCTGAACATCACTTTCTGCAGTAGTAGATTGTTCATCTGCGGTGGTGGAAATATTCACTAGATCTGAAGATGAATCTGTTTCTTCGGTACTCTTTGCAGAACTGGTACTTTCTGGCACAAGGTCACCTTCTTCAGTAGTAGCTTGTTCATCTGCGGTGGTGGACAGTTCCAAATTGGACGACCATGTAGACCACTGGTCGTTCTCATTAGTGCTAACCACAATTTGAGCAGTATATTCAGTCCCTTGAGAGTTATACGACGTGGTGTAGGTGCGGAAGTAAGGCAAAGTTGATGTACTTGTGAACCAGACTCCTTCACCATCATTGCTAACAATAACTTGAGCGGAATAAGTAGTACCTGATTCTTCATATGTGGTTATTGTAGTATATGGAGTTTCACCGGGAGCGGTAACAGGGATATCATCTTGGGATACGTCACCATCTGTTACAATCACCTCATCTGTAATGTCGAGTGCATGAATTAATTTGGAAGCTAACAAAAAAAAGAAAATCGGAAAAATCATCTTATTTAGTTGCAATTGGTTTGAACAATATCTAATAGAAGTCCATAACGAAAACAGGAAAGTTGGAGTAATTATATATTATGTTAAAATTGGAATGAAAGACACCCCCTTCGTTGCCTTAAAAATGCAACCTACTAAAGGCATGACAAGAGTATTGCAGCTTATTCAAAAAGAGATGACAATATTGTTGTCGTTGTACCTAAACCAAAGTCTAAGCAAGAAAAGAATCTAAACAGGAAGACCCAAGAAATTGGACCGAGACCAGAAATAAAAATATAAAGAGAATAAAATCCTAGAAATAATTTTGAATTATCGAATATACAAGAAAATAATATATGATCGTACACAATGACTAACGAGGCAAGTAACAGAAACAAAGGTGACTACGAGCTTGACCTTCAACAAAGATTAATTCACACTAATAGATATTCTAAAGGCAATCACCTCCATTTACTATATACTTAATGTAAATGAACTTGGCACCTATTGGAAAAGAAAATGAAAGGATTGATGTCACATTTTCTTTTTATTCGTGGCATTTAATGAAAAACTATATAATGTCGACCTCCCACTAATCCAAAACCCGCTAACGAAATGAGAGACTAGAAGCTCAGCGATATTAGGGCGAACACCCCGTCTAATTTTTTGTAAACTTACGACGCGAATCCTTCAACAGCAAGCAGAGATTGCTAGACTTAACGATGAGAGTTTTAGATTAAATGAGCAAATAAGGCTCCTGGAGAAACAAAAACCCAATAAATATGTAAAGAGAAGTCCTAATACCAAATTTGCATTGAGGAAGACCGTGAAATCAGAAAAGTCCTACGGAAAAAGCAAAAAGCAAAAAGCTACGAAAATTATAAATTCAAAGGAGTTTTTAGAAAATCCGATCGTTTTGACACCTGATGAATCTGTTTCATGAAGATACGGTAAATTTGAGATGAATATGTACATTGTATAAATTAAGTAAATATTCGTGAACTTTTTTGGCAGAAATCCATTTTTGCACAAATAGAGAGAATGGTTCCGACTTATTAGATATTTTTTTTGTTGTACTCGGGAATACGCCTACAATATTTCAATGAGCTATCTTACATTATATCATTATGCAAATATATTGAATAGTAACTAGTACAAACCGTAGTATATTATGATCCTCTCAAAAATCATGTTATCTGAAATGGATTTATATAATATTGTTTGACCCTCGAAATATTATATCGGCATCGAATTCAGGTGGATTTATGCTTGAATTTAAGTAAAATATGGGTCTCGATATTGTGGAAGCAATATGAAACGTATCATGATGTGCAATTATTTGATGAATGAATTTAGGTGATTTAAGTCTGTTACAATATTTGCATCAAGGTGCGTAACTACACGGTTTAGATCAACGACTCCATTTTGATCAGTAGTGGTTATTTGAACTTGGATGTTTCATGAACCATTGGAGATGACTATTAAAATAAATTATAATTAATAAGTAATCGTAAAAAATACTTAATAGTTAAATTACAAGGAGAAAGAGTCACTAGTCACGCAAAAAAAAAAAATAAAAACATTTCGCGACTCCCCAAAACAATCAAACAACAACAACAACAGAAAGAGAAAGAGGGTTGTATACACGTTAAGGAAGAGACATTTTCATACAGACATAGAGTATAATTAGCATAGAGATGGATATACTTGGGTTAGGTGGTTCACGGTCCAGAAAGACTGGGTTTAAACCACGACTGAATTTACGTAAGGATGAATATGATATGGAAGACATTGATGATTTCTTTAATGAACCGGTAGACCCGGTAGACCCGGTAGATACAAGTACAGTAACTGAGAATAAACGATTGGCGGATAGGCTGGCATTGTTATATAGGAAGAAGGGTAAAATTGGTAGTGGCGGCATCGCTGTGAATATGGGGCGACCTTCAAAGAATATTCTTCTGGATACTTCATCGTCTAAAGTATTGAATAATGTAGCTAGGAAAATTGAATTTACTGAAGAAGAAACTAAATCATTCAATCTTTCTCCGTTGGAACAATCTGGAACTAGCATGGCAGGTGGTAGTGATCCTAAGACATTAACAACCAAGATAAATAAGAAATCTCCATTAAGATCACCCTTACCTGAAACAACAACCAGTGGGAATCTGCATATACGGCGAGACAATTCTACAAATTCAGATTCTTTTGATGATGGGTTAGATACTTTTGATCGAGATGTACAAATTCATCAGGATTCAATCCTTCAAGCGAATTTAGGTAAATCATTCTTATCTATAGGAATGCCAACAATTGAAGAGATGCAACAAAACCAAACAAATCATACAACAAAATCACATAGTTTAAGAGTAAGTAATATATCACATGCACATGAACATGAAAAAATACCATCTCCATTACCGTCACCACCACCAGATTCTGGAACATCGTCATCGAAACAACAGCATCGATCAAAAAGAATAAGAATTGCAGCATTATCGGTACGTTCCAGTGATAATCTCCCGCATAGCACCACCATAGTTGAATCTAACCGATATCCTATCCCCGGAGCAAGAGAAAGGATTGAAAAGAGATCAAATCGGTCGAGTTCATCATCTCGTCGGAATAGATTTAGTAGCAGTGGTAGCAAAGATGAAAGAGACGCATATATTCGTTCATCAGGTATACCTGGATCACAATGGTATGATAATGGGATTTTAAATGTTAAAGTTAAAGATGATAATGGGAAGAATATATTTAAAAATATTGCATTTTCAAGTACATTTGAACAATTTGAACCCGTCAGTGGTGGTAGTAGTAGTGGTGGTGGTGACCAAGATAATTTTAAACTTGCTAAATTATTTGATTCAAATAGTGATGTATGTGGGACTGGAATAATTGAAATTCCATATCATGGATATAAATCTAAAAAATCTACTGGCAATAGTATTTTTATTTTTCATGTTGTTAAAGGATTATTAGAAATTATTATCAATGACACTTCATTTGTGGTGAATAAAGGTTGTTCATTTGAAGTTCCTAGTAATAATGATTATTCAATTAAAAATATTGGTGATAGAAGTGGCAAATTGTTTTTCGTACAAGTTAGGAAACCATTTGTAGTAGTTCAACTGAAAGAGAAATTGTAAGAATATGAAACGGTTAATGACTTTTTTCTTTATTGAATTAATATACATATATATCTTAAGATCTATTAAGGAAACTCTCTTTAATGAGAAAGGCAGGATTCCAAAGAAGTTCTAATCGATTTTAATAACTTGGGAATCTTTCCCATCAAAATATGCAATAGTCTTAATTTTAAATTCCGAAGCAGCAACCCCAAATTGTTTTAATAATAAAGCTTGTCTTACATCCAAAGTATCACCCTTTTGACATACAACATAAGGTTCAGCAAGAGTAATTTTACCTGATTTAATCTTAGTTGGAACTTTCAATTTATTTCTTAAAGTTTCTTCAACTGAATGAGACATTGGTACATCTTCTTCAATTGGAATTTGTCCACCTCTTGAATAAACTATACCTTCAGGTATAATAAAATCTATAGGACTCTTAGATTTAGCTCTAGTATAATCTTGTTTGGAATAAGCTTGGAAATATGCTTGAACAGTCTCTGGAGTTTCATTAGTAAATAATAATCCTGGTAATCCATCATCACATAATTTGGATAATTTATGTAAATTATCCTTATATTCTTCTTGAATTGTATCACCAAGGGCCTTTTGTAATACTCTTCTCTTACCCAACAAAAGTTTAGATCCATTCCAATCGGATCTAATATCTTGTAATACTGGAGTTCTAATATCATCCAATTTTAATATCCAAACATATTGGTATTCATCTAATGCTGATCTAACTTCATCGAAAATACGTGTCTTGTTTTCCTTCCCCTTCTTATCGGTTTGGGCTAAAGTGACAAGCTTGGAACGTTTGGATCTAGGCATGTCGTTGTTGTTTTATAGTGTGTGTTTTATAGTGTTCTATATATATATAAAGTAAGTAATTGATAAAGGTATTGATCAATAATTTTTTTTTTCAAAGAGATGAGATGGCCGGGTAAGAACCAGAAGAGTAGAGAAAGGAATTTTACTATGAGAATGGCCCAATTAGGAAAATAAAATCACGTGCGTTTAGATTGCAACATTACCCTTTAAAATGATTATAGAGGTATATGAATGGTCATTGTAGATACCGTAATTCTTAGAATATCTCTATGAAATAGGCTAAGACTTTTAGGGACTAGAGTCTAAAATTGGACCATAAGAGCAGAGAGTAACTATCTACAACGAATATAACCATTTCTGGTTCATCTCTTCAGAACTGCTGGGTGTGATCTGCTTGGCAGTTTTTAACCAAGAATTGTTTTTGGGAATTTATAATGACATTTTTTCAGAAGATCTATGACTTTACATTTCAGAATATCGATATTTACAACCGACAAAGTGATGGATGGATATGTAAAATATACCGACTACCTTCGCTTCACTACATCCCTGGTTTAGGTAAAAAGACCTGAAAAAGATAAGTTCAAGAAGCGGTCATTAATACCTAAAACATAAATTTCTTGTAAGTTTCACAATAGTATATCGAAAAGATCCTCTCTTGGTCTCTAAGATGATCTTAAAAACGCCATCAAGTGCAAATTTCAATGACCATATAACCTTTTTCTTGTGGGTATTATTCCTTGGCCATTCCATGATCTCAATGTACCGAAAGTGCGTGGTTGACAAGACCCAAGGGGTTATTATTATACGAGAAATGGAAGCACCAGAACATCACAGGCGTCGCCCGTAATCATCGTAAACGACAATTTCCCCACACCCGAAAACAGAATCCAATGGATAAGTTTCTTCGACGATCGTGCCAAGATTATGGTGAAATGAACGACTACATTGACTAGGAAATACGAGAGGGAGGGAGAGACTCGTTGGATCCTATAACTTATAGATTCCTCTGTCAGTGACGAGGAATGTAAATGTTACTAAAAGGAAATAATTGAACTACTCCCATCCCTGATCAATGTAACCATCGGAAGACAGTTGACCTACTAGTCTACGAATATTCTATAAGTCGTAGCCAAGAAGAAATTGTTGGATTAAACTACAAAAATTAAGAGAAAAAGACAAAAAAAAAAAGAAAAGAAAAAAAATTGCTGCAATTTCTTGGTAGCGTATATTGCTCGTGTTTCTGTCTATCAGTTGCACATGGTAGCATTCCTCAGCTTAATTAATTCCCATCACTTTGAAATTTTCATTGTGGGAATATTGGGGTATAAGTGTTTAAGGAAGGTAGCTTTCCTCCTGCTTTTGTTTACGTCTTCACTTCTTTCTCATATTTTTCAAACCTTACTAGTATGCCTTTGCAAACGTACCATAGTGAAGAAACACGACAACAACGCCTCCACCAACACCAACACCCTAGAAGAAGACCATATAGTAGATTAGGATGTCGTGAATGTAAGCGACGAAAGATCAAATGTACCGAAGAGAAACCTTCATGTTCAATATGTATTAGACTAAACAAGACATGTTCATATCCATTACCTGGAGAGAAAGTATTACGCATCTCAAGAAGATCCATAAAGGAAGAAATTGATACACTATCTAATGTGACTCATTTCTTACCCATTCAATATGATATACCCAAGAGTATCAAACTGACTGGTGGTACTACCATTACTACTACTGTCCTGGAGAAATCTAAGAGATCTCCATTACATATTGAAAATCTTGTTCATAGTTATGACAATGATATATATCTGACATCAATATCTCCCCAGCCACCTCAAGTAGTAGGTCTTCAACAACAGAGAATCGATAATGATACTACCACACCTATAACCAGCACAACAAACACAACGAGTCCAAATCTATTCAATGGAGAAGTTTATCAATTCAGTGATAGTGATCTTAGTATCTTAGCTACTGATCTTAATAATTTAGTCAATGAGATCATGGGAATTTCAAACTATTCCGATTGGGAGTTTTCAGGTAAGGACTCTACAGCCCCAGCCCCAGCTCCTGTGCCAGCCCCAGCTCCTGCTCCTGCTCTAGACCCGGACCCAAACCCAACCCCAAACCCAACCCCCACGACAACCAATGATGGTTCACATATGCATTTGGGTATATCTGGACAATATCCCTATACATTTCAAGATCAAGATGAACATACAAAAAATATCCCAATTGATTTCATGAAATTCAATCGAAAACACGAAACATTATATTTTGAACAATTTTATAATAATTTTGCCAATATAATCTTACCTTTTGACTCATATGACCCGATAGCTAAGAGAATCAGTAATCCCGCCAGGGATATCATATTGAAAGTAGCTGCTAAGGAGCTGTATCTTTTAGCGGCAATATTGGCCGAGGGGGCCAAACATTGTTATAATAAGAGTGGACAACCTGAAGATGAACGGGCATATTGTATATATCTTGGTAAATGTTTGAAATTGTTAGAACCGGCCACCAAGCACGATGAATTGGGTGGGGGGTTGAATTCAAATATTGAAGCTACTTTGTTGACATTGTTATTATTGACTGCTTCATCAGCTACAAATATGCAGAAATGGAGACCACATTTAAATGGAGCTAAGGATCTCTTGCTTAAATTGTCATCGTCATCATCGTCGTCGTCGAGAAAGCACCAACACAGAGTCTCTAAGACATTTGTATTTTGTAAATTTTGGTTTATTTCGATTGAAATCTTGGCTGGATTAAGTACTGAATTAGGTGGGACGTTACAAGAAGATTGGGAATTAGACACTATCATCACGCCCGGGGATGAATATGAATTGGGGGTCTTGAAAGATATTGGATTGTTAACTCCTCAAGGGTTTAATCTCTTGATGGGATATCTGAATGATACATTGTCAGATTTTAAAGATTTATTTAAATTATTAAATAAATATCGATATCATGGGATAATTAATGATAGGATGGAGAATTTAAGAGTATTAAGTAAATTCTATCAACAATGTGAACGAACTTATATTCATACCAAGGGGATTATAAATGATGAAGAATTACAACAAGTGAAATATATACTGGGATTACCAATTGAAGAAATTAGAATTAATCATGAAAGATATTGGATAAGTTGGCAAGATTTATCTCATCAATCATATATCATATCATCAATTATTTTAATCTTGACTAGGTTTTTTAAAGTTGATGTTGAAAATGATAATATTCAATATTATGTTGAAAAATTGGTCTATTTTATAAGTTATTTATCTAATTTCTCCGATGCCCTGGAACATGCATCTCCATATTTATTACTTATGATTCAATGGCCAATGATGATAGCGGGGTTGAATAGTATTGATAGGGAACAAAGAATCATCATATCGAGGTTTTTCACCATGGCTAATCAAGTTGGTTCAGCTTCTGCTTCACAAGCTATAAATGTCTTGCATAAACATTGGATGAAGGAGTTGAGCGGTGGTGGGGGTGGTGGTGACGGACCAGCCACTGACACAGAAGAAAATACCGATACACTTATTTATTGATACCCTAGCGTGTGCTAACATGCTAGTATGATACTACACCTAGCACCTAGAACTATAGCATTTCTACACATTCCTCCCGGGCGGTGGGATGTAACACCTCTGAATAAATAAAAAACGTAACATTATAATTATATAAACATAATGTGCTTATGCACTTTATAGAAAGACTGTTATGGACTCTTAAAGACGATGACGATACTATGCTCTGCTTTTGTAGTATTATACACACCAATTGTTCATTTCATAATGAGGAAATGGTGGTGGTGGAGGTGAATGTGGAGATGAAAGTCGAGGAGTACTACCAATCTCCAGGCACAAGAGGACCTCTTTCAACTGGAATATTTCTTTGATATTTAGTACCACCTGGTCTACAAGGAGGAATATAAGGATCAGGATGTCTCCATTCAGCCAATTTCTCATGAGTCTTAGTAATCACCTGTTCTAATTCTTGAGGATCTCTAATATCCCTATTAGTTTCAAATTGAGCTCTAATCCTAATGGTGGCATCTCTATAAGCGTCAAATTTAAGTGAATGGTCCCATGCTGTTCTCATTGCCTTTCTGAATAATGAAGCCACTCTTCTAGAGTTAGCTTCTGTGAATGGAAGAATTGCCGTGGTCATACTTGTATGTTCTTGTCTCTAACTAACCCTACCGTATTACTTGTTAACCTCTCTGTTTGTTTTAATACAACTGAAAAAAAATTATAGTTGGAAATGAAAATTCTCACTGATTTTATTGGTTGTGTTATATGCAGGATGCTATCATCCCCATACAAACTACAACTACAAACTACATCCTCTATTTTTATCAAGAGATAGACACCTTACAGGAGGATAAACAGAGTATGCTAGATGAGCTGGTGGGAAAGCGACTGTATGATGAAGTTTTGAATGTCTTTCTAGTTTTCAAAGAAGGATACATATTACACAAAGAATTGCTAAGTTAACTAACAGTGACAAATGTTAAGTATTGAAGATGTTAGAATGGGTAAATGAACAAAGGAGTACAACTATCTCTATTGATATCAACAGCTACGGTCTGCACATCAACAGCTCAATCAACAGCTATCGCAGTTGATTTGGCTAGTTGATTTCGCTGCTTACAACCCCTCAGCAACTGCCATTAAACTACCAACAAATGATAAAATCAATCTACTTCTAACTTCATTAATATCTTCAGGAAGTAACCAAATCAAAGCACCCAACTTTCTAGCAATTGAAATAGCTAATTTAGCATTAGCATATTTCTCATCATCAGATAAGTTATCACCATCATAAACTAAATCATAATCAACATATCCAGGTTTAAGACCATTCAATACATCCAAAAGGTATACACCACTGGATAATGAAGAATCCTTAAATGATCTAACCGTTTTTGTTTTACCACCTTTAACAACTTGACTATTTGCCCATTTTAAGATATCTGAATCGGATAAATTACCACCTTTACCCAATTCACTTAATGTATTGATAATATTACGTCTCATCAATTGCCAAACTAACCCTAAAGTTAATAATTTATTACCATCAACAATGTCCGACCCTTCAATACCAACTAATGAAAATCCATTAACTTTACCTATTTCAACTGAATAATTTGTATTTTCCAATGCTTTAAATCTAGATAATTCAGATGTTGGCAGTTTTTTATTATTAATATGTTTAAATGATACTGATCCCGGTAACACTTTATCATAAGCTTGTAATAATATTAATCCATCTTTCAAATCTTCAAAAAGTGAAACTACTGGAGGGTCAACATCTAATGAATTTAACCATAATGTGAAAACTCTAGCTTCTCTTTCACCTTCAGCATCAAATTCTTCAATTTCAACCTTTTCATGTTCTTCAATTGGTTCCAAACCTGGATGAGTATTGAATAAATGGGCAACAAATGCTAAATTTAATTTTGGATTACCAGCAACAAGTGAATTAGGAGTCAAATATTTCCTACATCCAATTTTATCAGCATTATGCAACACTTGTTCGGCTCTAGTTAATAAATCCTTGGTTTGCAAGGGGGATAAATCACAATGTTCCGGTTGTAACTGATGTAATAACACAGTATAATTCTCACCGTCACTAATATCTTTTGAAAAATTAGTGACTCTTCTTGGTGAACCGGAATTTTTTAAATGATAATTAAACCAACGTAATAAAATTTGTTCAGGTGGTAATCTTAAGAATTGTTCCAAAGTTTCATCATCATCTAATAAACGATATAATTCAGGATGATATTTGATATCAACTTTTGATAATAATCCTCGTCTAATAATTTGCCAAATCAATCCCAAGATTAAATGTTCTTTACCATCAATTATATCCTCTGAATGAACATTAACTACAACACATCCAATGGCCTTGGCTGAATTGATAACAATATTGGCATTTTCAGACATTTGGAAATTGTTTAATGTTTTCTTGGATCCCTTGGGGATATTTAAAACTCTAGTATCAATTGTATCAGGTACAGAATCATTAATTAATTTAGACAAGACTAAACCATCTCTACACTCATCAAACATTTGAAAAGTTTCAGTATCAAATGGTAATCTATCACCAATATCTGAATCACCAGAAAGTACTGAGTTGATATGTCTGGTAAATTCAGTTCTTTCTTCATCATTGATTGTATGGGTAGTGCCTGAAGTTTTACCTTCAATATAAGTTTTGTTCTTGACATTGGCAGTTGGAACCGGTGGAGCAGTTTTCTTGATAAGTCTAGGGGATGTACCACCACTGGTGCTGGTGGTAGCAGCATCAGAATTCACCGATAACAGCTGATGGGTAGTGGTACCAGGAGGAGTAGTGGTATTCTCTCTTAATTTCGCGATCAATTCAACATAATCATCCAATTCAACCCGACCAGAAGCATCAACATTAACATGTTTCAAAGTTTCTCTAGCTTGATCATAAGAATATTCACCTCGTTTAGCAATTGAATTAATAACTTCTTTCTTCTCAGCATATCCTTTATCTTCCAAATCAATTGTTCTAAATTCCTCAATTATATTGAATAAATCTGATTGATCCAAAATTGGAAACTTCTTTTGTAATTTTAAAACGTTCATTGTTGTTTGTTGTTCCAGTTAAAGTTCAATCCCAAAAAAGAGTATCAATTGAGTTTAGGGTACTTGTCAACTGATCAATTGAGTCGTTGTAATACTATACTCGAGGGACAGGGGGGAGTAATGAAAGAGAGAGATGTGGTGGAAGCGGTGGAAAGTGGAATGGGTCCAAAAAAAAAGGGGGTCGTTTGGGTGGTGCTGGACAGAAACACCAAAAGTGGGAAAGTGGCAATCAACTGTCAATTACGAGGGTTACTATATCACGTGCTGATCGTCCGAATGTCCTATTGTCGCGAAATTGTCTTTCTGTCGTATGGATCACATGACTTGTGTCGCATTTTCTGTCTCTCATACAAAATTGATTTTTTTTTACAACCAATTTTTGTTTTACAACCAATTCCCCTTTTATCTACCCAAGAGGGAGAAAGGTAAGCAATGAATGGAAAGGGAAGAGACAGAGTAGACAGGGTCTCACCTGTGGTAAGTGAGTCTACGTACCAAGCTACAACAACATCATTGGATCAACAACAACAATCAATCTTTCAATCATTACAATATCCAACATTTGATATTGAACCAGTAAGTTTACAATTTGATTTACATCATAAGTTACTGAAGTTATTAGTTCAAGCTGATCACATGTATTTACTATTGGATAATCATGTGCTCTATAAGATCGATCTATCCAATCCATCTCAAATTAAGAAGTTTCAATTGCCGGTCGGCAGTAGTTCACAACAACATACCAAATTATCCAATGGTTGGTTGCATCCTAATGGTAAACATTTAATCATTCAATTGAATGATTTGAGTTATTATTACTTGTATGACGGGTATACTTCCTTTAAACCATTACCAAAGTTTAAAGGTGTTCATTTTAGTCATATTGCTTTTGCTGATACAATTACTGAAGCAGCCACTGGTACCCACCACGACCACAACACCACACTACTACTCACAACTAATGACGGTTCAATTTACCTCTCCCTAATCAAATCACATGATCCTTCAACTCAAGATAAGAAACGTGATGATAAATATTTGAAGTTGGTATATAAATTACCCAGTAAATCCCAAGGTTTAACATTTTCAAATCATAATTCACAAATTAATGTTATAACAAATAATTCATTATATACTTGGGCTTGTTTTGATATTTCATATAATGAATTATTTAAAGTATTTCAATCAACTACACCTAGTATAACACTGTTAAACATGAATAAATCGAATCACTTAATCTTTACAAATAATTATCAAGATTATTTCCTTTTTGATCCAATTACTCAAGATTTATATTCAAATGATCAAGAAATTCAATTATCCCAAGTGGAAAACTTACCATCAGATACCACCCTATGTAATATCATTTTAACTAATCATCATTTAATTGGGTTAAGTTCAAACTTTGATAATTTAATCATATTCAATAAATTAACTTTAATTAAATCACCAATTAAATTACCATTAAAACAATTTATATCTCCAGGTGAGCATATAATTGATATAATTGCTGATTATCTGTCAAATACTTATTGGTTATACACAAATAATTCAATATTTGAAATTATTATAACTAATGAATCTATTCTGATTTGGTATGATTATTATAAAATGGGGAAATATAATGAAGCATTAAAGTGTCTTGATACTCAAGATAATAATTTCTTTAAGAAAGATTTGGTATATATTAAACAAGGTTATGATTTATTAACAAAGGGAGGTTTTGGAATTGATTATCCTGAACAGTCTTATGATGATTACATTAGATTACAATTAGAAGGGATTGCAATATTGGCAAAACTGACAGAACCATTTGAAAAGATTTGTTTAATGTTATTAGATATATCTTCCCATTCAAAAGTTTCAGTAGCATCAGAATTAACTTTGGTTGATGATACATCATCGTCGTCATCATTAGTGATAATCTCACAACGATTATTAATTGAATATTTGATGATTAAATATTCAATAGCAAAAGATATTGAAAGGAATAAAACTAGAATGATTATTTTATCAAGTTGGATAATTGAATTATTATTAAGATCAATCAATCATGTGAATTCATTAAAGAATCATCAACATGAAAGACTGGATGAATTAAATGAAATATTTCAAAATTTCATAAATTCAAATTATAAATTTTTAGATCTGGCTATAATTTATGAAATTATGATTGATATGAATTGTAAAGATAGATTGATTTATTATGCTCAATTAATTGAAGATTATGAATTTATTTTGAAGTATTATATTGATATTGGTGATTGGTCGAATAGTTTGAAGACTATTGTTGCTGCTGCTGGCGCGCCAGCAGCAGCTCCTACAATTGGATCAACAGCATCATTATCATCAACCCCTTCCAAAGTAAACAGCCAGCAACTAATCTACAAATATTCCACTACATTATTATTAAATTATCCCAAGGCATCAATTGATACATGGTTAAGATTAGGTAACAATCAAGATACTCAATTAGATTATGATAATTTTTTACCATCAATCTTAACTTATTGTAAATTAAATTCAAGTGTCCCCATTGTTGAAAATCATGCTATACAATTCTTAACTAAAATAATATATGAAAGGGGATACAAAAGTAAACAATTGAATAATTATTATTTATCATTATTAATAACATACAAACATTCATCTTCACCTTCACAACAAGGCACAACAATCACAACAAATTAATAAACAAATTATAAAATTTATAAATCATTCAATTGAATCCAAGAAATCATCATATGATATTCATTTTATATTAAGATTATGTATCATAAATGAAATTTATCAACCAGCTATCTATATCTTAATTCAAGAATTGAAATTATTTGATCAAGCTTTGGAATTGGCTTTGGATCATGAATTAATTAATTTGGGTGAATATGTCTTGACTAAATATGATGAGTATATATCGGGCCAGGGGAGAACTTCACACACCCATGATGATACGATGGAAGAAAAAGAGGAAGATGATTTTAGTAATCGGATTAAATTAGAGGAAACTAGTTATAGTTCAAGAAAGAAACTTTGGCTTACTTTTTCTAAACATTTAATTGAATGGGTATGTATGGGGAAAAAAGTGGGTATACCTATAATTGACGACCTGGATGAAGATGAGGATGAGGCTGAGGGTGTAAACAGTGCTCAAGAACAACCAATGACTCCACCCAAGTCACAGGAAGGGTCTATAAAGGATATAACTAATGACATAGTCAATTCCATCAACTCTGATAAGGTACAAACATTCCAAGTTAAGAAATTAAATAAAGTATTATCATATATATTACAATTATCCAATACAGGAACGGGAATGGGGAGTACAACAAACGTTCTAGGATTAAAGGATTTACTCCCATTATTCCCTGAAACTATCATGATCAATAATTTCAAAGATGAAATTGTCAAATCATTAAATCAATACAACACCAAAATCAATCAATTATCAATGGAAATGAAAGAATCATTACGTATATCTTCCAAATTAAAACAACAATTACGAGATTCAACTAAGATTAATCAACAAGGTAAAATCCATACCATTATAGAACCTGGAGAACCATGTCAATTATGTAATAAATTATTACTTTCCCCCACCACAAATTTTATAATTTTCCCCAATTGTCAACATGGATTTCATAATGATTGCTTAATGAAATATTATTTTAAATTATCAAATTTAAATTATAAATTTAAATTAATTTATCAAAATTTTAAACGTGATTCCAAAGATAAAATTAATAAACTGGAATTAATTGATGTTTTGACAAATCAATGTATTCTTTGTAATGAATTAAATATTAATTTATGTGATGATGGATTAATTGATTATAACAAAGATACGGAAGAGTTGAAAGCGTGGGAGTTGTAGATTCTCCTATACCTGTGAGTCCAATGATACCCCCCTCCCCCAATTACAACTTCATCAACTTCTATATAGTCATATATAGACAATGAACGTTTTTTATGATTGCCAAGATTGGTGTAACGGTTGCAAGCTAATAGTTTTGAAATATCAACCAGAATGGTCCGATTTGTATAGGCATACATTTTTTGATATGCAGTGGTGATAATTTGAAAAGGTAGATGGATCTTTGACCGCTTTCCATTTGGAACACACACTCGTCATGCATCAATGACCAGACTACTTATATTACTCATACTTTATATAACATCCTGTCTAGCCGATCAAGACAACTACACTACATTCGAAAACATTATAGACCTAGATGAACCCCAACTTACAAATCTATCATATTATACCTTGCCCACATTCAACATCCCACAAATCGAAGAAATAATCATCAATAATCTAAAATCAGTGATTACAATCGTAGACAGAAACTCCACGATAGTACCATATGATCTTCTCAAGGATGACTATGACAACCATATAAAAAATTCAACCAACATAACATATCTTGAAATCAAACATGAAAATATCAAATCTACAAGACATCCCCAATCGATCCCCTTGACTCCATGCATATCATACATCTCCACCTCCCCCCATAGTCATAAGGCTCACACCTCCACTTCCAAGGGCGTGGTCAAACTCACGCGTCGAATCCTGATTCAATCACAGTTTACATTGGGAATAGGTGGTGATTTCGGACTTGGTATACTCATTGATTTGGCGGCGATAAAATTATCAATTGGGACTTTGGTTCGGAGAAAGATAACCAAGTCACGAATATTAGATATGACTGTATCTTGTCACATTGGCGGTGGCACTAGTGGTGTCGATGGCGGTGACGATGGCGGTGTCGGAGGATCAAGTAGAATCTGGGGATATATCCCCATTATTGAAACTGATGTGTATATACGTAGACTAACCTGGGACAATACTGTAAAGAGGTTAGATATATCAGAAAAGATGAAAAGTATTGGTCGGAAACGAATTTTAAGTAATGGTATACCGAAAACAATCTGTTTGTTAGGCACCGATCAAGAAATGGATTGTGAGAATATAAATAGATATTTATTAGATGAATTTGGAAATCAATTTATGTGGGAATGATAATATAACTTACACCCGCGCCCTCATCTCTGTCTCAACCAATTAATTAACCTATTGACACTTTTCCGACTTCCGAAACTTCTCATTGAAGAAACGGAAGTACCAATCGATTTAACATCATCCAGATCATCAGGAGCACTTGTTCCCGATGATTTCTTTCTTCTCCATGAACTAGTTGATCGGATAGATCCAGCAAACGAACTTTTCCTTAATGACCGACGAAAACCGGCGGCGGCTGGTTCTTCCTTTCTCTTATACTCCAGTTTATGCATATATTCAATCCCGTTCTTCCTCGGTTCTTCATCCTTGGTTATGCTCGTCACCGACGCACTCTTCTTTTGCGGACTCATGGGATTAACCGTCGTGGGACTCACTTTTGGACTGGTACGGGCACTGGCACCGCTCAGACTTAACTTCAGACTGCTATTAAAAACGGGAATTTTAGTCTGACTCAAGATCCGTTGTTCAGCAACACTAACTACCCTCCTGGGCCCGCTCCGGCCGCTGCGCCCACCGCTTCTCAACGACGATTTGGAAGACCGGGTCGAACAGGACTCCTTAATTGGTGATGAAGTCTCACTGTCCCCCAAAATTGAATCAATGTCTAAAATTGTCCGATTCTCTTCATTATATATCAAGGTAACTTCTGGGTTCGAAACTATTTCTATATCTTCGTCATTGGGAGTTTCAAATGGACTATGATTGATTTTGGGCGTACTTATGACTATAGCTGGAGGAGCAGGGGTAGGTGGTGGGGGAGGGGTCACAGTGTCCAATCTTTCCACTTCTAATTGCGGTTGTGGTTGCTGCTGCTGTTGCTGTTGGGGTTGGTGGGATTGCGGTTGCTGTTGGGATTGGGTGACTTGTTTCCTGATGGATATCATGCCTGAACTTTCTGTTCTCGGGGTGATTTCTTCATTATTTGATATCATTGATGATTGTTCTGTGGAATGGACAGTTTCATTCATGGTTGAAGATACATCTGAAGTTAAACTGATTGGACTATTACTGAATTGTGTGTGGGGATGTGCCTGTTGTGCCTGGGACTGTGCCTGTTGTGTGTGGAGCTGGGGTTTTTTGGGACTTGGAGATTTTCCCGGTGTACTGGTAGTAGTAGTAGTAGTAGTAGCACTGGCATCACTGACATCACTGACATCCACGGTGGGGATTTCTGAACTTATATCATTAACCAACTTGGAAGTATAATGAGAATAATAAGAATGTAAACTATCATGATTGTAAGATGATGGAGATACTCTTCTAAATTCTCCAAATCGAATAGAATAAGATAATGAAGGAGGGAATATCCCTCCTGGTGAGATTCCCATACTGGTGCCAGCGCCAGTAGTGTTGGTGGCGGCGGTGGTTGATGGAGGTGCAGTTACTGATCGTTTCGTTTTCAAACTTGGTAATGAACATGAATGATTCAAATATTTCGATGATAAGGCTGATGAATGAGTTGTTGGGGTTGAAAGAGTTGTAATATCAAATGGTGGAGTTGCCCTGCCAGTGGCTACTGCTGCTAGTGAAGACGAAGTAGTAGTTCCAGCTGTATAGCTATCAGATCTAATTAGATTCACACTATCAGTACTTGAAGATAATTTCAATGCATTTGAAATTCGATTAGATTGATCATAAAAATTTTGATATCGATTTGCCTTGGCACCAGAACGTTTATTATCAAAAAATGAAATTGATGAAGAATTAGATAGCGTTTTTTCAAGTATTGTTTTCGGAGTTGCTAAACTTGAATTTGAACTATTTGCTGAATTAATTTGATAGAAGTTGTGAGCGGAATTTGTTGTTGTTGTGAATGGTGGTGGTAAAGCTTGACTATCCACAAAAGAGCCCGAGCCACTTTCATCAAGTTCTTCTTCTTCCTCTTCTTCTTCTTCTTCTATTTCAGCTACAACTTCTTCCTCATCATCTTCTTCTTCTTCAACTTCTAAGATGTTTCCATCTGAGTCGATCTCATCCATGATTATTGAATGTGTAGTTTCTTCTTCAACTATTGCTTCTGAAGGTAAGGATTCTCTAATAGGTTGATGAAAAATACTTGAACTAGAATTAAATTGTGATGCATAGAATGGGATTGTAGTCAGTTGATGTTGCTGCTGCTTCTGCAATGGTAGCAGCAGTTGCAGGTGCAGGTGTTGTTGTTGTTTTACAAATGGTGAACCTAAAAATACATCTTGAGAAGAAACTATTGGTGCCAGTTCTGTTCTTTTATGCCTATTCGTAAATTGATGTTGTTGTTGTTGTAATGGTGGAGTCTGAGCATCATCAATATGCAAATTTGCACTTAATATTTCATCTAAATCAATGACTGGATTGGGAACATTTCCTGGACTCATAGTAGTTTCTTCAGTTAAAAAGAACCGTGGTGCTGGAGGTGGAGGTGGTGTTGGTGTTGGAAGTACTGGTTTACCTGTGTTATTAGTATTATGAGATACGCTTCTTCTATGATTAAGCCGTATTGGAGAGTTTAAAGAATGCAATTGATGGTATTTTCTTGAATTTGAAGCTACTAATGGTGAATTAGGTAATGATTTTGGAGATGAGATTATGAATGGTGGAGGGGGTTGTGCTAATGGATATCCATGCCCGTGTGCAAGTGGAGGTGGGAGTTGAGAACTCGTTAAATCAGGGGTATCACTATTATTTGGAAATGCAAATTGTTGATCGGATGGATCATTTGTGAAATCTTGTTTATTATCAAAATTGAAATGCTTATCAATATCAAGTTGATCTTGTACTTGTTGATCTTGTATTTGTTGATCTCGTACTTGTTGATCTTGTATTTGTTGATCTTCCTGTATCAATTCATGCTGACTGTGATGATGATGATTATGATGGTTTGGCAGAAGGAATCCATCTTTTGTGGGTATTGGTGCCGGTTTATTAATCAAATGATGAGTATATGTATTGTTATTAACTGGTGGAGAATTAAATAATCCTAAACCAATTACATCAAAATCACCAGATATAGCTTGTGATCTTCTATGTCTATGAGTTCTTTTATTTAAAGTTGGTGTAGATAAATTAGTAACTGAAGCTGACATGATGTGTTAGTTGGGGGGTATGTATGAACTGGTAGTAGTGGTTGGGTAGTATAGTAGTTACTGGTGGGTATATGCAAAAAAGAAGCGTATTAAACGAGTGAAATGCTTGAAATGAAATGAATGGTGTAGTTGTATTAAAAAGTGAGTACCAACAAAAGCCAGATAGAGAAAATATGAGTAGTTAAGGTAATTAGGTGTAGTAGTCGTAGCAGATGTAATAGTTGAAGTAATGTGTCATAAAACTCTTCTTCTTTTTTTGGACTCTAATGGATTTAATAATAAACAAAGGTAAAATTTGTGTGGATGAAAGAAAAGTGAACGATATGTTGTACGTGATGGTCGAACAAAATGCAATCAATAAGTGAGTGGTGGTGTTTATGGCTTATACAAGTAACAATGACAATGAATGAAACAAACCAATAAAAAAAGAACAATAAATGCTTAGTCTGAATGGAACAAACGGGAACGAAGTGGATTAGTGAATGAAAAAAAACTGAAATGAATGCAGTTTGTACTAGCAGGAGTAGTAGTAGTAGTACTGTAGGTAACTATGAAGCGAGTGGAAGGGTAGTAACACGTAGTAGGTGCCTGCTGTGTTCTATTGTCTTGGTTGGGGAGTGTCGTATATCTTTTGTTAACTAAAAACGAAAAACAAAAAAGATCAAACAAGGGAAGAGTAGCTTATGTGTAGATGTAGATATATATATATATATATATATGTATACTCTATTGTTGGTAGTGAAGTAGTAGTAGTGGTGGTAGTGAAGTAAACTTTCCCTTTAGTATTGTTTTAAATATTGATTATAACTCTAATTTCTCTCTTTCTTTGTCTCTTTCTCTCTTGTTTCGTTCTCTGCTGAATTCTTTT
>LQHL01001743.1:21125-34509 GCA_001655755.1 Hemisphaericaspora haegerdaliae
TTTTTTTTTTTATTTTTTTTATTTTTTTATTTTTTTATTTTTTACTTCGATTTAAAAAAAATAAAAAGAAATTTAAAAAACTATTTTTGCTTTGTTTGTATTGATTACAGTTACACGCGTGTATTGACTCTTGGTTTGTAGACCACATATATACACGGGGAAAGAGGTAAAGAGAGGGAAAATACTAGAATGGGGAAAACATGTATCCAAATAGGATATGGTTAGTTAACTTCAAACTACCCTTAGGTTATTCTCACCAAAAAAGCTACTATTATTATTGCGTCCTCCCCATCTACTACAACAACATAAACCATAATGACCCTCGGAGTTATCAAATAAACAAGGTGACTCACTATCAATTGGCTTTTATTAAAATAGACCATGACACGTCTTGAGTCTCTATTGAAAACATTCTCTTCTTGGTAAAGACATAAGCAAGAGATGAAGATTGAATTGACAACAGAAAAAGAAATTTCAATCGGGTTAGGCTTTAATTTCGATGCATATCAATGTGTATATTGTTTGTATAATACGTTATGATCTCTTTTACTTGAGGTATGATATGATCTTTCTGGGATTACCTATCTCAGACTGAAGTTCATTAATTGTACACATGTAATAACCATCCTATTTGCCAAGAGTTAACCCACTATGATTTTAGACAATTGAAATTTATTCATCCCAATTACGCAATGACACGTCTACATTAGTTTCAACCTGTACATACCAAGAAATTGGATGCAAGGGCATTTTTAAATTTATTTTCATGGGATCTTCTGTATCGGGCTCTGATATCCACCCGATCTGAACGTCTCCTCTCCTCTCCACTCCCGTATACGGCTCCCCCTCGCCCCTCCACTTCTACTTCCACGTCACTCCAGTAAATATCTCAATGTAGCTGTCAATGTTTAGTATATATCTAGTAAAGTTCATATCATGGAACAAGACCCACTATCATTCAGCTCAGCTCATATCGTATAATATCAACTAAAAGCGTATAAATTAAGAATAAATCTAAATTCTTGTATGAGACAAATAGAAAGATTCATAATAAAAACTCCCAATTAGGAAGCCTTATTCCTCATACCATTTCTTCTTACATGATTTATTTTTAGTAACAGCAATGTCTCGTGTCAACTAGTGCCCCCGACATAAACCTCATAGGCGACATTAAACGCGTATTCTTTCCCTTCAAACTAAAACTTAACAATCAGAATACAATGGATTTGTTTTTTTTCAGTGACGTCATGGATTACAATCACGATCAATACAATATGTGTTATACACTTACAATTGAATATATTGTATTGTATTGTAATCCCAAGTTCAAGATGAAACAAGATACAGAATAGATATGCGTTTAACTGGTTTTAGGAGGATTGATATTAATCACAGTATATGATTTTATTTCTTTTTCAACATGATACATATGTCCCATCAGGGCTTCTTGTCTAATACCATATGAAAGTAAGTGAATACCAGTAAAAGAATCTTAAATTTTGATATGTTATCAAATTGACCTGGTTCAGTTTTCAAGATTTTTCACTTTCATTTTTCAAGATTTTTCAGTTATCAAGAATTTCCAGATTTTAGGATAAGATATACAGTTCGTATCAGTGCTCAAAAAAGTATATCCTACAGTTCGTATCAGTGCTCAAAAAACTATATCCTTATGTGGATCTTATTTTTATAACATCTGATCTACACTCAACTCAATTCAATTCATTGGATAATTTATCATTCTCTCTACATCCAAACTACGCATATACATCTATTCTGATTCTTGATATATATGCATATACATATACATCATCGATTTCTCAAACAGTCAACGGACCCGGCCTTCAATCCAAAACACACACACACGCCTCTCTCGGTGTTATCGTATTCTATATTTCTTATACTTAATCCAGATTTTAGTCACTTCCCCCTCCCATGACCACAACGAGAGCATAACCATTTTTAAACTTCATTTTTGTGGTCCCTGCTTATTTCAGCCAGGTGGGTAATCTCCAAGTGGTTTACTAACCAGGTGTACATGGAAATTGACTTTTTTTCATATGTGGTACTTGGTCCTTGTCTATGGCCTTCCTCGAAAATGATGTGATTATATTATCCCGTAGTTAATCGCTACCTATCTAACTTTTTAACATAAACAAATTCAGTGTAACCAATCATTTCCGTATTATCAATTACTATCCGTTCATCCAATTTTTTATCCTTTTTGATAATGTAATTCCGCCTTGCCAAGAGTCTTTCACTCAAGATGCCTTCTTGTTTGATATAGTAGCTTTATTTCATATAGTAGGATGAAACTTTAGAAGGATGAAGCTTTATTTGATATAGTAACGAATAAATGGTGTCCTAACTGACCCACTCCGCCAATCATAAACCTTTCCGAATTCTCTTGTTTCGCTAGTTTTACGCTTTTTTTGATAAGCAATGTCCAAGTCGAATCTTCCCAATTAACAAGCTTTATTGACTAATTTCGATATATTGTACAGGTGTGGGGATATGAAATTTAAATAACCACTCTGTAAACCCCTTTCTAAGCTTGTTCAGAATCTCTTTCCTCTTAGCTTCACGTTTTGATATTGCAAGTACCATTTAGTGTTTTTTCAATTACTTGAAACCGCTTTTGCAAGTAACTTGGTTAATTTGATAAGATAGTAGCTCCATCATACTCCTACTACTCCCCCAGAAAAGTTTCAACTTACAAAAGCTTCTTTTCCTGAGCCAATTGTCTCTTTCGGTCATCTTCCTTTGCTTTCTGATATTGTATATCCCGATTCATATCTACTCTCCCCAAAAACTCTTGTTTATCTAAATATCCCGCCTTGTTAAATAATTTCAATTCATCACCAATCTTTCTCTTATCCACAAAACTTGCCCAATCCAATCTTGATTTTTCCAAAGTAGATAATTTGATTCGTTTATTATGATTCGAAACAAATTTATCAATCAATGAAGGACGTTTCAATTTGATTGATAACTCTAATGTTTCACCAGATGCCGGGTCCTTCCGGAATACTTTAACTCGACTACGTTTATGTGGTTGGTCCTGATTGGTTGATGTTATTGAACTTATTGAATTTAAATAGGCTTTTGCTTCTTGGGAATTTTCATCTACTAGTTTGGATTCTGTAATTAATTTTCCTGCAAATGTATAATTTGTTTCAATTTTGATTTTCTTAACTCCACCATCCTGGAATTGATTGGGGTCTGTCTGCGTCTGATTGCTGGTATTGGTGGTGGTAGCAGTGACGGTGGTGCTTGCTTCATTGGGGATATCTTTCAATGGTCTATTTTTCTTTAAATGTTCAAATATTGAATCTACATCAATCTGTGAAACATCTTTAACTAATCCTCGAGAATCAATTTCAAAATTCCCAATGAATCGCGACGTGATATCTCTTTGTTCTTGATATCTTTGTGCTCGTGTACGTACTTGTGTAGTATTTGATTCTATAGCTGAATAATCAGGCTTGGATTTCCCTTTATCATTCTCTTCCTCGTCTTCTTCGTCTTCTTCCTCTTCCTCTCCCTCTTCTACATCATTCTTTTTAGTTGGATCATAATCTTCATCCTCTTCCTCATCGTAGTCGTCTTGATTGTCATCGTCTACAATTTCCTTGGTTGGAGCTTTAACAACAGATTCTTTTCCCCTCGTATGTGCGGCTTTATCCTTGGCCATTCTGTTTAGTCAAAACAATCCCAAGTCAATTTTGTCCATTCCAATGGATGGACAGACTTGGCTTGGGTCGGGTTTTTTCTCTTTCACTGAAAATTGTTGTGGCACCAAGATCTAAACAATGTCGCATGTCTCTCGCCATAGTTCCATTTTTTTTTGTTGCCGTAGTTCCTCACGGCGGTGGCGACAAACTCCAACCCTCGCCCTCGCCCCATTCCCCGTAGCCTTGTCCCCCCTGGTTTCACTATAAATACCGCCCATTGAAATCTTACTTTCCTTTTTACTCAATTGAAGTTTCAATTAAACCAACAAGTCAATCAATCATGTCAAAAGAACAATTTTATGCAGATACGGAGTCACCAATAGTATCATTATCCGCCAAAAAGCATTTCGATGCCTTATCTACCCCAGAAGCAAAATTATATGCTCATTATCTTTCTCGTGCAAGTTTTCATGGATCTCGAGCAGTATTGAGATCAGTATCTCCCGAAAGTGAAGATATCTACGACTTAATCTTGAAAATCCATGATGTTTTGTCCCTGCCAAAGACAAATGAAGAATATGAAGAGAAATTGCTGAGAACAGTTGATAAGAAAATCATGGGGTATTATTTAGAATATGCTTGTCAATTTTTAAGTAATTTAGGTAATTATAAATCATTTGGTGATGTTAAGTTTATTCCTCGATTAACTGAAGCTGAATTTGATTTGTTGATTAAATCAGTGGGGGATGTGGAAGTGACTGGGTTGTATAACAAGGTCAAACAAGCTATTTTCAGTCTTGATTCAATCTTGTTGGGTTGGCCCGATGCTGGACATTTATCTAATTATTATCCCAACAGTCCAACTATAACTAAGGGTGAAATTGATGAAATCAATTCAACAATGGCCGAACATGGAATTATGCCAGAAAATACTCGAGTTGGCAAAATTTCCCTGAAGGAATTTGTTATTCATGTTGCATCGGCTGAAACTGATAATAAAACAACTTATTATCCTCAAGAACCTATTGTTTCTGCCAAGACAGGATTAAAGCTTCAATTCCAATTTGGTGATGGTTCAACTGAATTCAAACAGATTGTGGGGAATTTCGAAAATGCTTTAAATCATGTCGCTAACCCGATTCAAAATAAATTGATTTCCTATTATATTGAATCCTTCAAGTCTGGATCAATGAATGCTCATAAGAAATCTCAAATTGAATGGGTTAAGGATATAAAACCAGAAGTTGAATCCAATATTGGGTTTATTGAAACTTATCGTGATCCATCTGGAGTTAGAGGAGAATGGGAAGGTTTAGTGGCTATGGTTAATCATGAACGTACTGAGAAATTTCTGAAGTTAGTTGAAAATGCTGGATATTTCATTGGGGAATTGCCATGGGATAAAATTTATGAAAAGGATACTTTCACTCCACCTGATTTTACATCATTAGAAGTTTTAACCTTTGCCGGATCAGGTATTCCTGCCGGGATTAATATCCCGAATTATGATGATGTTAGATTGAATTATGGGTTTAAGAATGTTAGTTTGGGGAACGTATTACTGGCTAATCCAAAACATCCTAAACGAGAAGAAATTATTACATTTATTGATGAATCTAAACAAAGTTTATTTAAAAAATGGAGAGATGATGCATTTGAAGTACAAGTTGGATTACATGAATTATTAGGTCATGGAACTGGGAAATTATTACAAGAAATTTCTCCAGGGAAATTTAATTTTGATCAAAGTGATAAGAGGATTCATTCATGGTATGGTCCAAACGATACTTGGGGTTCATTATTTGGTACTACTGCCGGATCATTTGAAGAATGTCGTGCAGAATTAGTTGCATTATATTTGATTTTAAAGAAACCTTTGGAAGTATTACCAATTTTTGGAATTACCACCCCTGAAGATCAAAAGGATATTGAATATATTGCTACATTATTAATGGTTAGAGCTGGATTAATTGGATTAGAATTCTGGGATCCTAAATCAAAGAAATGGGGTCAGCCTCATATGCAAGCAAGATTTGGTATTTTTAAACAATTACATAAATCAGGAGTATTTACATTAGATTTTAAAGATCCAGAATTCAATGATTTACAAATTAATATTGATGAGTCTAAATTATCGACTGTTGCGGTTGATTCATTAGGTGACTTTTTATCTAATTTGCATATTTTTAAATGTACTGGTGATGTTAAACAAGGGGTTGATTATTATATTGAAAAGACTACTGTTGATCCTGAATATGCTAGATTTAGAGATGTTGTTTTAAAGAAGAAACAACCAAGAAAGAAGATTATTCAAGCTAATACGTTTATTAATGATAAAGGTGAAGTTGAATTGATTGAATATGATGAAACTGAAGTTGGTATGATTCAAAGTTATGCTGATAGAAGAGTTTAGTTTGTAAATCGTCTGTTTGTATAGAGAGTTCTGTTTGGATAGAGAGTTCTGTTTGGATAGAGAGTTCTGTTTGTATAGAGTTCAATAAACTACACTTTGATCTAAGAGTTTGTTTGTTATTCTTCGTCTTGGAAGAGACAACCGAGTTACGTTATATTTGTCTGTCAATCAAAGCCCATGGAAATGCAGGAACTCTTAAAAAAAAGTTGAAGCATTTTTGACAGAATTATTGCCAAAATGTTAGTCGATCAGGTGTGTAACTCAGCAAACTATACGTTAAATCTTGTTATGTGTTGTTTTCGTACTAGTTTGTTATTGGCATGATGAGAAGAAGAACGGGAGGATGGTGTAGAACAGTAGTTTGTATCCGCACGTAGTAAAACCACCATATATCCACGTAAGTCACTGAAGTATAGTTAGTGTCAAAAGAGTACGTGTGATAGTTTATAATAAAATACGAGGAACCGTAAAATAGTAAGGCGCAGTAGACCTTTTAAAATTGGCGTCTTCTCCCCTCGTGGTAGTCGTGTTTATTAGTTTCTAATAAAGTATTCGATTCCGATTATCGGCTAATAAGCAACAGAAAAAAAGAAACTTTTTTCTGCTTGTCTATTGGAATGAAATTGTGAAACCAGCTAAAACAATGGCCGACACTCAAACAAAACAAACAGCAATTACTCCACAGTTGTAACTTAGCGTGATAGAAAACAGTTAAAGAAACAAGAAACAACCCACGTGGAATAAAGAATGAACAAATATTTTTTTTTCTTATTGGTCACTCTACCATTCGTTTACTTCAGGTACCCATCTATACTACAGAATAATTTCTCGAGAGAGAGAGAAAGAGAGATGTCAAAGACAGTATATAGGTGCATCTACATCTGTTCATTACCTCATCTTACATTCATAGTTGTCTTGTCGTTTCTTTTGTTTTCCGGCCTTCCCGTCTCTCTTTCTTCTCATTGGTTTGTTTCACTTGTTGTTTGTTTATTAAAAGATTGTTTTAGAAATTCTCGGTAATTAAGTTGTTCCTGTATATTGGCATTCTCCTATTTTTTTTCTCTCTCTCTCTCTTTCACTCATTCACTCACTATGGTGTCTTCTTCTTACTAATCACGTCTCTTCTTCTTGTCTTCTCCCTACAAACTCAACGCTGTCACTGCCTTCCCCCGAAAAAGCAACGAGAGAAAAAAAAAACTTTCATTACTTTTCATTTGTTGATTACTTCCACTAGTTACTACTACTACTACTACTGTTACCAGT
The DNA here is from genome assembly GCA_001655755.1 of Hemisphaericaspora haegerdaliae. NCBI lineage: Eukaryota > Fungi > Ascomycota > Pichiomycetes > Serinales > Debaryomycetaceae > Hemisphaericaspora > Hemisphaericaspora haegerdaliae. The sequence continues at coordinate 28,476 of LQHL01001743.1, forward strand.
TACTACTGCCACCGACTACTTACTACTACAAGTAACTTACAACTACCTTTTCTTCCACTTTAAACCTTTTTTTTGCATTTAAGGTATTCTTTTTTTTCCATTTTACTAGTTGTTTAGTTACTTGCCAAAAAGAAGTCTCATCAACTACAACTACAACTACAACTACCACAACAGACAGTTATTAAACAGTCTTATACTTAAGTAAACAGCCTCGCACACCCACATAAACTTTTCTTTTCTGCATTTTAACATTCACAAATGGGAAACAACCCTTCTAAAGATGATCCCCTACCGAGAAGCTCAATTTCAAACCAACCAAGAACAACTTCTCAATCTGGAAGTAGTAATACCGATTTATTAGATTCAGATGAGAAACCACCTGCGCTATCGCAATCACTTACATCCACCTTACGAGTTACGAAATTAAATGAGACTACCGCTACCGCTACTGCCACGACAACTTCTACCAAGAAGAACATTATTACTAGTTCTCCTGCTATAGATATTGGAAGTAACAAGTATCAAAGAGTCGTCAATAATAATAATAATAGTACTACTCACGCCACTCCACCTAGAGGAAGAGCCATCAAGAAATATTCAAGTTCCGACGATCAGTATGATCTTGATTTAAATATTGATATTTCTATGGCTAAATTATTAAAGAATTCACAAGCACCTTCTCAAATTATTGCAACATCCACTTCTGTTAATGCTGACAATTATGGTTCTTCATTAGATAGTCAATCTACTCAATCACCTGTTTTCACAACTTTGGGTAAAGATACCGAACAAGATCTGTTATCTTCAATTAATTCCAATGGTTCTTCAGTATCCAATAAGTATTACTTTAAAGATGAACTTTCAATTAAAGAAAACAATGTTGCCATTAATAAATTAGATGTTATTGCTGAAATTGATAATAAATCTAAATCATTATCAAAGGATAATTTAAAGAAACATGATAAATCCTTTGCTGCTGTCACTGCATCACGTCAATTAACCAAGAATTTGTCAACCAGTTCATCAAGTTTATCTAATTCACCACCAATCATCCCCACCACCAATTCCAAGAAAGATCACGTTGATTTAGATAATATCATTGATAGATTGTTAGAAATTGGAGTTAACAAAAAGCTCAATCATAAAAAGAAGAAATCAGATAAATTACCCATGACTGAATTTGAAATTAAATATATTTTGGGTAAATCACGTTCAATTTTCTTAGATCAACCAAGTTTATTAAGATTATCGCCACCAGTTAAAATCGTCGGAGACATTCATGGACAATTTCATGATTTAATTCGAATTTTTAATTGTTGTGGATATCCTCCTTATACAAATTATTTATTTCTTGGAGATTATGTTGATAGAGGTTATAAATCATTGGAAACAATTTTATTATTGTTATGTTATAAAATTAAATATCCAGAAAATTTCTTTATGTTAAGAGGAAATCATGAATCAGCAAATATAACTAAAATTTATGGATTTTATGATGAATGTAAACGAAGATTAACTAATCGAAAACTTTGGAAAAATTTCATTGATGTGTTTAATACATTACCTATTGCCGCCACAATAAATGATAAAATCTTTTGTGTTCATGGAGGTATTTCACCTGAATTAACCTCATTATCACAAATTGAATCCATTAAACGTCCAACTGATGTCCCTGATCTGGGACTCTTGACTGATTTATTATGGTCAGATCCAGATCCAACAATCAAAACAATCTCATTAAATAATTGGCCCAAGAATGATCGTGGGGTCCTGTATTGTTTTGGTAAGAAACATGTCGATTATTATTGTAGTATGTTTAAATGGGATTTGATTGTTCGTGGTCATATGGTTGTTGAAGATGGTTATGAATTCTTTGATAAACGAAAATTGGTTACTTTGTTTAGTGCCCCGAATTATTGTGGAGAATTTAATAATTTTGGTGCTATTATGAATGTTGATAAGAATTTATATTGTTCTTTTGAATTGATTAAGCCGATCAAGTGAACACATGTGAACCTCTTTGAACTGAACGAAGTGAGGTGAAAAGAGGTGAACTTGAAAGAAGTGACCTTCAAAGAACTGAACAAGAACTGAACGGAGTGAACAAGAACTGAAAAAGAACTGAACAAGAACTGAATGAACTTCACCTTGTTCAGTTAATTACTACTATTATTATTATTATTATTACACCCTTTTATCTTATTACTTTCCCAATACTACTACTTCAGAAGAATATTAGTAATTTTTGATGAGATTTATGGGATTTGTATTTTTTTTATTGTTTATGTGTTTTTTATTGTTTATTTATGATATGTATAAATTATTTATATGTAAATATATTATTGTTTGTGAGATATATTATGTGTGTAATTCGCTCTAGATATGGCAATCAGTATGAAGTAAACGCCATGCTATTCAGATTGAATATGTTGTGATGGTGGTAGTTTACATACACTTCTTCTCTCTCGACTGGGTTAGACTAGTTCAATGAATCTGCTCCCAGTGAGTAGTACAGATATCATTGATCTCTACAGATGATTTCTTACTTATTAAACTTTTCATAGAATACTTATCTACATGGCTAAATCATTAAGGTAATATAAATAGTTGATGTTTTATTTTGGTTAAAAATCTCACCAAAAAAACATTTTGCAACCACAAAATTTGTAAAACCCCTTTTTAAACCAGAACTTCAATCAGGATCCTTCGTAGTTGTACGACATACATACTTACAGTTATTAATTGTGTAGGGTATTGACTAATTCTTGCTCTATAATCCAGATTGCAACAGATTAAACACAAGAACAAGTTTCATACGTGATATTTGGAAAAACACCTATAGCTTAGATTTTTACATTTGCAAGTAAACGAACTCCAATTGGGGAGGTCAAGTTAAAAAATATGGATTTTGCCAATAATCATCATCATTTTCTTCAACTTTAACAAACTCATGTATATCCAACCCCAATGAAGCACCTCCTCTATCAACTTTCACTTCCTTTATATTGGGACAAGAACTTGTTATCGATTGGATGAGTATTGATAAATCATCAATTTCTGGATTATTAAATACATAAACCGATTTCAATCTTTTACATTTCTTAACTTTGATATTGTTGATACATCCATTAATTAATCGATTGGATGAAATATCCAAGAAAATTAAACTTGATGGTAGAAATATCATATTATTATTATTCCTTAAGAATTCTCTAATTTTAGTTCGATTTAATATAAGTGCTTGTAAATTGGGCAAATCGGAAAACTTATCTTCAATTGATATAATTGGATTATAATTGATATCAAGATACATTAATGATTTACATAAGGTTGATAATTTGATTATTTCAAGATTATTTTCACCAAGTTGTAATTTCTTAAGTTTGAAACAATATTGTAAATTCATGTTATCAAATATTGTCGATGTTAATTGATTAAACTCTAGATTCAATATAGTTATACCATGGGGGAAGATAGACTTTCCATCTAGCTTTTCAACTTGATTAATCTTATTCCCATTCAAATGTAATTCTAATAATGATATTGGTAGTTGAAACTTATCTTCAGTTAAATTAATCAAGTCATTATTTCCTAATAACACCGTTTTCAATCCAATACAATTTTTAATTGTTATACTGTGTAGTTTATTCCCGATTAAATTCAAATATCGAACAGTTGAAGGTAAATTAATTGAAAATTCCAACAATCCAACCAGTTGTAATTCTAATTTAACTAAATTATTCAAATTGGAAAGATTAAACTTAGATATATTTCCTATATTACAAAACGAAAGGTTTAAACTAATGATTGAAGTTGGTATATTAACTAGTTCATTCATATGATTCACTTTAAATTTCATACTTAATAAGTTTATCGGTAATTTCAATTGTGACCAATTTGAAATACAACAGTCTTTATATGATTCAATAGTTAAGAATTGTAAACTTGATGGGAATATCAATTCATTTGATTCAAAAACACATTGGAAACATGCTATTCTAAGTGAAAGAAGCGTTGGAGGTAGGATAAATTTCAGTCCAATTCGAAGTAATGGCAATGGACGGCCATCATTAGGCATACAGAATGCTTGGTTGTTGTTTGTCCCCGTATCGGCTGTTGTGATTGACATACTTATAACTTGTTGTAAATCAAGATCTAATCGTTTTAAACTATTAGGGAATTTGGTATCGATGAATATCTTACATCCACCAACTAATGCACTTCGAATAAATAATTCAGTTAGATAGGAATATGTTTCTAAAGTATTTAAATCTTCTAAATACCGTGAAGATCGAATTAATAACAATTCTATAGTTGATGGAAGTAGTAATCTAGCCAAAGAGTTACATTCAAATTGTTGACATGCAAACATCTTGAGTCTAAATAAATTTGAAACATTGAATTTAAACTGATCAGCTCTCTTTGAAAGTCCTATAAAGGTAATTTCCAACTTCTTTAAACTTAATGGGAACATGGTTTCATTATATATTTGATCCTTTACAATTAATCCAATCTTTAAAACTTTTAAATTTATTGGTAAAAATTGTAATTGATTAGGATATTGTTCTGTAAATAAGATATCTAAATTAGTTAAATCTTGAAGATTATCAACTGTATATCCATACAAATTAGGTACTTCACAAGTACCCAACAATCTAACAGTCTTGGGGATCATTTTAGTTTCGATTGGATAACCTCCTCCTGACCAAATACCATAAATATTATAAGGTAATTCACAAGCAATTTGTAATAATTCTCGACGATGATAATCTCTTCCAGTAAATAACAAATTAATTCGATGAACCAGTTGTAATAATAACTTCGGACATGTCTTATGAGCCAATATTAAATCATGCAAATCATAGAAATAGATAGCTCGGGGATGAACATTTGGATATTCTTGAATAAAATCAAAAAATGAATCAAAATCACAAAATTTATTCTCATGTGAACGAAAATGATAAATCAATGGATCAATATCATAAATCAAATGTTCATCTCCAATTGGTAAATTGAATTTATCGTTCAATTTCAGTTGTATACTTTGGGTTGTTACTGTATTGTTATTGCCAATTATAATTTCATCATAAAGACTATTAATTACAAAGTTGCGAATTTGAGGAATATCTAAATATGAAATTAAGTTGATCTTGGGGATGTGATTAAATATCAATTGAATCACTTCTAGTGGTAATTGTACTAATTTATCAATACTAAACTCGATAGTCATCAGTTCTGGGGGAATGGGGGGAGTGATATTCAAAGGTAAATCTCTTGTGACCTTTAAAATCTCATCTCTGAAATGCTGCAACACCTTTTTTTTTGCTCCCCCATTTGTGGAGTTGACTTTCTAATTATAATTGAATCAACCAAATATGGTTGTCAGATTAGTTGGTTAGTTTATGCAACAGAGTGTGTTGTTTGATTATAATTATATGTTGATCTTCGATGAAGAGAGAAGCTATGAGACTTAGGAAACTTTTATGTCGAATAACACAACAACAGATAGAGAAACAACATTCAATAGTATACACTTCGATACGTTGATTGTTTCCCAAACCTAAAATACGAAGAAGAGAGAAGACCACAACTCCTCTTACGAAATGCTATTGTCTTTTTCTCTTCATTTAAGCACCTGTTCATACAATCTATCAATACCTGGGATCTGCTTTTCTTTTCTAGTTTTTTGCAGCCAATGAATATCATTTATACTGAAGGGTTCTCAGCTATAACCCAAAAAAGCTTTCAAAAACTCCAATCCAAACTTATACCTCCTTTCTCTTTCTCTCTCGTGGGTGTTTTGTTGTCTATTAGCAATGAATTAATTCAGTTGAAGAAATTCATACTTCTGATTTTTCGAATGGTCCTAAACTGGGGTCTATTATTCACCATTCCTTAGAAAAGACTACATTGCATCTGGAATGGAATACCACAAGCACATCAGTTAAATATGCTTCTCAGGTATACACACTTTCAAAGAATATAGTTGAAACAACGCTGTGTATTATAATATAATATAAATATAAATACAAAA
>LQHL01001630.1:1476-21738 GCA_001655755.1 Hemisphaericaspora haegerdaliae
AAAACCATACAATTCCAAAAAGTTCTCGACAAGAAAATGTGCAAGTGAAAATGATGTGGAGGAGATCAAAGACTTTCAATCGAGGAATAATTCCAAATACATAACCGTGTTGTTGAAGTTCAGACCAAATCTATAATCATTATTTAAATGTTATTCTTTCCTAACATTCAATCAAGAATAAATATTAGGAAATTATGAAATTCATTAAATGTCAAATATAAATGTAAGAGAAATCGCCACTTGTAAGATAACATATACTATATAGAATTAACCGAATAATAAGACCAATATTAGATATATTAAATAATTTGATTGTTAAGTATTCGTGCTCTATAATCCTTGAGTTATTTTTCGCCAGAGTTCAACAAGTGTAATTAGGTAAGTTGTTTGCAAAAGAAAACAGTCGTATATAAATTTATCCATACAAAAAATTTACTCGTCGATTTTCTTGACTCGTTAGTGAGGTAGTTGGCTCGGCCTATCCCTCATGGTCTACGGTAGCGATCTTTATATAACAGAACCTCTGCTGGATGAACTTGGTATAGTGCTCATATCCTTGGATTGGTTCCAAAAACTAGATTAGGAGGGCCATGCCATCCAACACTATGATAACTATACTAGTTGAAAGCCCCTCTCTTCTTCATCACCTAATGAATCAAGAGTATTACATTGATACTATACATATGTATAAGAAATCTGATAAATTGGGGTTTATTGAAAAGAAAACGAAAGTTTAATAATTGGGGATTTACTTTGATTCATATACCTTCTTGAAAGCCTGATCGAAATCATTGATAAGATCATCAATGAACTCAGTACCTAAGGACACCCTAATCTGACCCTTGATACAACCAGAAGCTAATCTTTCTTCATCAGTAGATTGTGCATGTGTAGATGACCATGGATCAATGACTAATGTCTTTGAATCACCGACATTGGCCAATAGTGAACATATTTCCAAATTATCAATTACTTTAGGAGAAGCTTCATCAAATTCATCTTCAGGTTTATAATCTGGGATATCTTTGACTATAAATGATAATATCCCACCAAAATATTTAGATTCATTATTTAAATATTTTTTAGCCAATTCATGTGATTCATGTGAAGGTAAACCTAAATATGACACTGATTCAACATGAGGGTTCTTCTCTAGCCATTGGGCTAATTTTAATGCATTATACGATTGTCTTTCGAGTCTTAAAGATAAGGTTTCCAAACCTTGTAATAATAAGAATGAAGCGAATGGATTTAAGCATGGACCGAAATCACGTAACAAATCAAGTCTACAATGAATAATAAATGCAGCTGGACCGAAAACTTCATTAAAAATTACTCCATTATAACTTTCAGAAGGAGTAGAGAATTGAGGGAATTTTTCAGGATAGTTAGTCCAGGGAAATTTACCAGAATCAACAATTGCCCCAGCGATAGTTGTACCGTGACCACAAATCCATTTTGTTGCTGAATGAACAATAATATCAGCACCATGTTGAAATGGACTGATTAAAAACCCGGCAGCACCAAATGTGTTATCACATACAAATGGAATACCATGATCATGAGCAATTTTAGCAATTGCTTCGAAATCAGGTACATTATATTTAGGATTGCCAATAGATTCAACAAAGATAGCCTTGGTTTTTTCATCAATTAATTTAGCAAAATCTTGTGGTTTATCACCATTAACGAATCTAGCTTCGATTCCTAATCGTTTAAATCCAACTTTTAATTGATTGTGAGTGCCTCCATATAAATAGGAAGTTGAAACTATATTATCGCCAACATGAGCTAAGGCTGCAAATGCCAAGAATTGGGCCGATTGACCAGATGAAGTAGCCAATGCACCAATTCCACCTTCCAAGGCAGCCATTCTTTGTTCGAAAACATCATTGGTTGGATTATTGACTCTGGAATAGATGAATCCTACGTCTCGTAAATTAAAAAAATCAGCGGCTTTTCTACATGATTTGAAAACATATGCTGTTGTGGAATAAATGGGAGGTGCTCTTGCTCTATGTGGATCTTCCACTTGTTGACCAGCATGTAATTGAAGAGTATCGAAATGAGATGGCATTTTCTAAGTGAGTCGTTTTTAAATAGTATGGGTTGTTTGATTTTAAAAGAGATGAAAAGAAGTGAAGAGAAGTGGGTTTGCAACCATTTGCTATGGTTTATAACATTAGGATCACAACTGTTCTAAACTACTGCTCAAGCACGACGTCATGTTCTTCTCCGCTCAGTAAATTACATAAAACTAGAAAAAGCATGACAATAAGTCAGTAATGATAGAAATATTGAAATAAAAATATTTGATATACGTAAATCTGTTCAGCTTAAAAAAAAGCCTCGTTAGTTAAATACGCACAATCTAAACATGGTTACTAGTTTAATTCTATTTCTTTTTATAATTGATATTAAAGTGTTCGATAACTAAGGATGATGTACCGGCAGCGATAATGAGTCTAGAATATGAGATAACCTAGTATGTACATAGATTTCTAACACTAGACAAAGATAGTGAAATCTTTTCTTTTTCGTATTCAATGTCAATTATATAATTATCATTTTACATGCAATTTTATCCTTGTTAGCAAGCTATTCGAATCACGCAAGTGTAGGCTGAAGTAAGAGAAGAGAGACTAATTCTGTACGCTATACATATATATTCTTAAAAGGAGTCTATGCCTCAAACTTGTATTGTTGGGAGGTCCCTTCTAAGCTGGTTCACCTTCCTTCTATACCGTTTAAGTATTGCTTCCACCATCTATGTGTAAAACATCGCCCAACATTACACACACGGATCCCTTCTTCTCCCCGCCCCTCCTTTTGAGATATGGACTAAAATAAAGTTTCAACAATTGGTAATCAAACTGCCAACATTTTTTCTGTTCACACTTTACGTGTGTAAGGGTTCAACATCGTTTTTGTTCAACAAACTTCGTATGACTCAGGAGGAAGGAGGGGGAGAGGAGGGGGGGAAGGTGTTTCATTATTGATTGACACGCGTCTCCTTTTGTGTTCAGTATTTGGTGGTTGCTTGTATTTTTTTTTCTTGTTTTGTGTATAAAATATTATTTGGTGATAGCCGTTATCTGTTCTAACAGTATATTCAAACGGCTAAGATTTATGAAATGAAATGAGATAGAGCATGTGCCGTTTTGAATTGACATCAGTACATGTTACATGCGGTACATGTATGGGTGTAATTTCTCCTTTTTCAGTACTCTTTTATACGAATGTGTAGTTTGTGGTATCAGTGATATGTGTAATGCGCAATTCAATGTAAAATGCCCTAAGGGTTCGATCTCCAAATTGGGAAGTTGCGATCGGAAAAAATAGGCTGTAGCAATTTAATTATTTTTTAATTGTTCTTCTTCTTTTTCTTTTGTCTTTTGTCTTTTGTCTTTTGTCTTTTGTCTTTCTATTGTCTCTTTTGTGTCTGTGTCTTTTGTTGTTGAGTGGCCACGGAAAAATCATTCCCTCTCCCCTCAATTCCTGCCCCCCTTTACTTTACTCCCTTAACTTTGGTTTGATATGCCAAAATTATGTGTGTACACTTATGTTCATTTCCGGGATACTTAGAATTAGATAAGAAAATTGTTGGGCTAAATTTCCGTAAATAGTCCATATAGCAGGGATACATCAAAAATTATTGATTCTATTTCACGAATTGTATGTAAGTTCCCTTAAAGTCCGATGAGATCTGTTTATTTTTTTTTTTTTTGGTGTAACTAGTAAAAATAAAAATAGCCCAATCATTAATGGTTGTTCCTGTATACAAGTTAAAGTGTAAAAATTTCTTTTTCTCCTCACTTTAAGGTTTTATTTTTTTTTTAAAGAACAGACCAATTAATAATAATATAAATATTGTCTGATATATCCTTCTTTTTCTCATTTCAACATCATCAAGTTACAGACAGACAGACAGACGATATAAGATCATATAAGATCACAAACAGACAGTCATTGTTTTATAGATTCCTTTTCCGCTGTTTCGTTTTCACTTGTTTATCCGCATAAAGAGCTACCACCTGTTTGTATTGACTTATTGAAAGGAGTAAAGCTCATTAACTACTTGCTACTACTATTGCTACTACTACTTGCTACTACTACTTGCTACTGATAACACACACACTCAATTACAATGCAACGTTTCAATTTGTTAACTGGCCAAAGAATACTATGTGCCACCAGATCTTATTCAAAGCCATCACAATTCTTTGGTAGAGCCATGAATTTCTTTCATAAATTCCAAGATGAAGCTCCTGTTGCACCAACCAATGAATACAATCCTTATATCAAGTATCCAATAATCACTACTGCTCAACAAAGTAAACAGACTGTTAATAATAAATATAAATTTGAATTTGGTCATGCTTCATTTGGATATCACTCTCCTTCAATTGTACCTTCTATAAATTCCCTTAGTGATTTAAGTGATCCAGCACAATTAAATTCATTATTACCTAGAAGAAGACCAAAGGGTTCTCCAGTTGATACATTATCTATCAAGGCAGGTGATGATACAATGTTGGTCTCACCTAGTGTCATTGCTGTTGCTGATGGTGTAAGTGGATGGGAAGATTCTGAGGCTAATGGTGGTGACGAAGAACATCCACTTACATCCAGTGGTATTTGGTCAAGACTGATGGTTGAAACTTTCAGTCGATTAATGGTTGAATATAAGATTAATCATTTACCTCATCAATTAAATACTAGAGATATTAAACAAATTTTAGATGATTCATTTTTACATACATCACATTTAATGGATGTTCAAAATTTAAAGGGGTCAAGTACTTTAATTCTTGGAATGTTAAATGGTGATTCATTACAAATGATAAGTATTGGAGATTCAAAATTGTATATTATTAGAAATGGTGAATTGGTTAAGACTAATCAAGTTCAAATGAATAGTGAATTATGTCCTCAACAAATTGGCACTCAGACCCTTAATTTACTTCCTTCTGAAATTGCACATATTGAATCATTCCAACTCCAAGATGATGATATTATAATGTTATGTTCAGATGGAATTTCTGATAATTTATATGAAAATGAAATTGTCAATTATGTCAATACTTTCATGTCAAAGAATTTCACATTAAATCAAGTTGCGGGACATTTATTAATTAAAGCTAAAGAAGTTGCATTTGATGATTATTCTTATACTCCATATAATGAAATGGTTAACTCATTACCAAAAGATAAATATGGTAGTCATGTCGAAAGTATTGGTGGGAAAGTCGATGATATGTCAATTGTAATTGCTAAAGTTAAAACTATCGCTTAAAGCTACTGCTTAAACACTATCACATAAGCGATAGTTGCAGAAGCGAAGCGATAGGTAGTTCATTGGGTTTTGGTTATTTAGAAGGGAGGTTTTTTGTTTTATGTTAGATTTTTTTTATTTAGTTGTTGTTTTCTGGGGAATTATAGGTATAATATGTACTGAATAGTATATAATATTAAGTATTAATAAAGCAATTTGAAAGTTGCAAATGGTGTATAAGGTATTGTTGTAGATGACATGAGTGGTGTTTGATTTCTTAGTATGGAATGAATGAAAAATTACAAAGTGTTGCAAAACCACAAAATCTTTTTTCTGGTGGGTGCGAAAATCTCATTTGAAGTTCTCTTAATTGGTAGCCGTCTTCTATTAACAAAAGCCATCAATGAACCAACCAACTGGTGAACCACTACAAAGATACACTTTAAATAACAAACATTTTATAAACATAAAAACTCTAATATACATAAAACTCTAATATACACACATGCAACATTGTAAACACTCCAAACTATAATGAAGAAACTTCTGAAAAGTATTGTCTTAAAATTAAAGCAAGCATTTCAGGTAATTCATTAATATCACGAACAACAACATAAAATTCAAATGGGAAACTATCCAAATATTTATCAACTTTCAAAGTCATTGCTCCAGTGTTGACATCTGGTACATAACTAACTTGGCTCATGTCCAATATAGATTCCTTTGAATTAATTCCATCAATAATTACAAATACCATCATAATCTTTTCTTCTCTTGCTTTTCTAACCATTCTTAATATAGTATCATGATCTTCACATACACCATCAGATAAGATGATTTGTAATTGCCATAAATCAGCATTTGAACTTGATCTTGCATCTTCAAAGATTTTCAATGATTTGTCACATAATAATTTCATATCGGTTCTAGTTTGTTGGAAATCAAACCATTGGAATATCTTGGATCCAGTTTCTTGATTGTTAAAAGGTTTATCAAATGGATGAACTACTTTAACATCTTCTCCAAATCTGACAATTGATAATCCGCCACTTTCTAACTGTGTCAATGCTTTCGAGACTAACGCAATGGAATGGAATGCTAATTCAGTAGATTTACTTTCACTCATAGATTTAGAATCATCAACAGCAATCATAATTTGATATTGTCTTTTGGACGGCTTGGTTCTTCTTAACCAAATCTTATCCTTTTTGAATTCAGAAGCAATGTATGGAATAATTCTCTTCATATTTAATCTCTTACCGGTTTTATAATCACCTTTTAATTTGGTGGCCAAAGTAGGTTCTAAAATTAATCTTAATTGCTCACATAATCCCGAGGCTAATTCTTGAGTAGCTAATTCACTATGCTTCCATAATTCACGAGCATCATCTATTGGAATAGGTGCTTCTTGGGTAGTTTGGAGATGATTAACATCCAAATCCATCATATCTTCATCATCTTGCTCATCATCCTCGTCAATTTCAAGTTCATGACTAAACATCATTTCATCTTCATCTTTAGCATTCTTACGTTCACCAATAAATGCATTCTTGGCTTTACCTTCAAAATCAGCATCTGGATTCTCTTCACTCTTTTCAGGAACTTCTTCTGCATCTTCTTTAGCTTCTTCACCTTCTTGTTGTTCAACTTCTTCCTTGACATTAACATCTTCTTCTTCAACTTCAACTTCTGGTTGATCATCATCTATAGCCTTATCTTCATCAATAGATTGAACTTGTTCCTTATCAGCAGCTCCCAATGCCTGAGTATCAAAATCAGCATTTTCACCTTCAACATGTTCAAATTCATCAGGACGTTCATTAGCAGTTTGATCAACTTTTTCTTCTTCTTCCTTCTTAGCTTCCAAAATCTCTTGTCTACGACGATGAAATTCTTTCATGGCATCACCTAATTGTTTCAAACTTTCATTAGCCTTCTCTCTAGCATCCTCTTGAACATTTTCTTCTTTAGGTTGTGGTTCCTGTTGGTTTTGCATAGCTGCTTGACCAGATGCACCAATATCTTCATTTTCTTCAATTATTTGAGTATCGGCACCTTCTCCCTTTTCACCTGATTCTTGTTTAACTGCAGAATCCATATCAACATCATCATCTTGTTGATCAATATTGTCAGCTCCCTCTACTCCTTCGGCAGGTTGGTCTTCTTGATCAGTTTCATTTTCTTCATTACCTCCTTCTTCTTCTTGATCCTTGTTGGTGTCTTCCAAAAGTTGTTCTTCGTCTGATTCCATTGGTTCTTCATTGACTTCATTATCACCATCTGCTGCTTGGTCAGGTTCTTCATTGGCTTCTTCATCTTCCTGTTCTTCATCTTGTTGATCGTCACCTTCTTCGGCATTGGCGTCAGCTTCTTCCGTGGTTTGTTCTTCAGCTTCATCTTCATTTTGCTTTTCAGGTTCATCAATATCCATATCATCTAATTTATCATCAAACTTTTCATCTTCTGATTCTTCATTGATTTCTTCATCGTCTTGATCAAGATCCATATTTTCGGGAAGGTCCAAAGTTTCAGTTTCTGGAACATGATCTTCTAATTGTTCATTTTCTTGATCATTCTTAACTTCATCTTCTTGTTCTCCAACATCTTCTTCTTCGTCCCCTTCATCACCTTCTTCTTCATCTTTTTGATCTTGTTGATCTTCCTTTGAATCATTGGAATTATCCTTATTCTCCTTATTATCACCACTCTCTTCATCTTCATTAGCTTCCATTTCATCATCATTATTGGAATTTTCCGGCAATTTATCAGAATCCTTCTCCTTCTTATCTTCCTTAACTTCTTCATCCCACATCTTTTCATCAATAGCATTTGGATCAAGATCATCAATATCATCAATCTCTTCATCTAAATCTTCTTGCTCTTCATCATTTTCTTCATCTTCGTTTTCTTGATCAGAAGCTTCTTCTAATTCACCAGCCATATCACCTTCAATATCAACCGCATCATCATTCTCCTCTTCTTCACCTTCATCTTTCTCTTTCTTATCTTGATTAGGTTGTTGTGCATCTTCATCCAAATCTTCATCATCACCAACTTCATTACTGGCATTTTCGGCACCTTCACCTTCTCCCAACCCGGTTCCATCATGTAATTTATCATCTTGTTTTTCTTCATTGGGTGGTTGTGGAGTACAGAAACCTTGAGTAGCCAAATTATACAAGGCATTGGATAATATATATGTTGCTTTGGAAGTATCATGATAATTTTGTCTTGCCATTGACATAATGGTAATTGTCAATTGGAAATAATGATTAAGCAATGGATATGTGAATGAACTTAATGCGCTTGTCATATTTGAAGTTAATTGATTATGTTCAACTTGTTTAATTGTTTCAATTGTAGTTTGAAGTTTACTAATGATTGATTTAAGGTGAAGGTTCTTAATGTATTGTTGAATACGTTGTTGTGATTGTACAAACCATCCATCATCGTCAGATGTAATTGATGATGTTTGACATTCTATAACTTTTTGTACCGCAAGGATTAATGATGATGTAAGGGTTCTGAATTGTTGTTCAATATCTTCAATTGAATGAACTTTAGTTAATGAAGTATTTGATTGAATGAACCCAATTTGTTGATTCTTGGATATCCAATCTAAGATTATAGTAGCGATGAATGCATAATTTGGATTAGCAATTCTCCATTGTTGTAAACTACTTGATAATCCGTGATAATATTGTGAAAATCTCTTGATATAATCATTCACTTTCAAAGTCATAACCTTCTGATCTAATTGTTCCAACTCTCTACTTAATTCAGTCAATTTCAATTTCAAATTGAAGAAACAATCACCATTCAAATCAAATCCAAACGATTTAATCGATTGAATAGTTTCAGTTGAATAGTCTAATAATTTAACTAACCAATAACTCATGGTGTTAATTTGATTGAGATTCCAATTAGATGAATCAATTTGAGTAATTGGCATCAAATGGTCATCACTATTATGAACATTAGCCAAGTGGTAAACCTGTTCATATAATTCCTTCATCTTATTCATATTCTTATTCAATTCAACCAATGGAACTCTTGTGACAACAAGAGTATGAATTAAATTCTCCGTGGCTGAAAGACCCTTTTCAACATCAACTTGAGGTACATCTTCAACTACATTAGCAACAGAAGCTCTCAATCTAGGCAATAAATCCAAGATTCTAAAGAAGTAGGCATCACATGATTCAATATCCCCTTGTTGATGGAAACTAATTGAATTGGTAAGGATTAAATTAACTGAACCTTGAGTCGACAAGATATCCTTTCTAAGACTTGTCTTTAATCCACTTCTTCTAATTTCTTTGATAGTGTCACTTAAGAACATTCTCTTTTGATTCTTTAATGCTGCTACTACCTTCTTGTTATCTTCCTTTAAGACACTTGGAGTTTCCAGTTTAAGTCTTTCCATTTCAACAATGATTTCTTTGGTATATTCATAAAAGTTAGGTAATGATTCATTGATGATTCTTTCAACGTATACTTTCATATTCTTGTCGATAATTGAAACATCTTGTAATCTTCTTGGTCTTTCATTCCATGAAGATATTGAATTACAAAGTGATAATTGATTTTCCAAAGGAACTGATCCAATTATCTTAGGCAATGTAGTCAACTTAACCAATGGTTTCACTTGTGATGATATTCCCAGTTCAATTATAGGTTGAACTTGAGTAGATAATAATGAACGATACTTTCTAACTATCTTATAAAGATTATTATGTGATTTCTTTGCACTTTGCTTCAATGCATCGATATTAACATCTTTCCAACTGGCTAACAAGATAACTTCATTAATATCTTTTGATAATTTCTTCTTTGTTTCTTCAATGTTCATGGTTATGGTTGATTCAAATTGAGTATAGAATTCAATAAAGTTTGAAAGTGATGATACAATTGGATGGTCGTTGTTGATGAGTATAACATGATTTCTAAATGCCTTTAATAATTTCAATCTAATTGAATATTCTCCATAGGTCACTTTACTCATGAATACATTCAATGCTGATAATACCTTACTTCCACTGTCTTCTTCTTGTTCATCATTCAACACTGGCATAATGATAATTTCAAACAAATAGAACCACCATTTCCCAATATTCAGTTCAACATTATCTTCTTCATATTTAAACAATGATTTCCAAGTAGATAATTCCAATTTCCTCCAATGAACAATCAAATTAGTTAACATATCAAATTGTTCACTCATTGATATTTGCAGATTGGCATATTTTTGCCATTCACCAACAAAGGTATAGATTTGTTCTAATTTTTGTAAATATCTTCCCAATGGAATTCCAATTGGATAATTTAAGAATTCATTAGTTGAAAATTCAATATTCTTTAATGTAGCATGTTCTGGCCATTGTTGTAATAACTTGACAACAAATCTATGGACTGATGATATGACACTGTTGGCTTTCTTAACTTCAATTGGATTACTTTGTTGATAGAAATTGAATTCTGTGATTGGTTGATTGAATTTGGTGAAACTTGAAGATAATGAGTTGATTAGACTTGATAAGATAGAAGCATTGTTCTCTCCGTGTTTAAGTTCATGGGAATATTTGGATATGTTCTTGATCAAACTGGAACCTTCCTGGATTATCTCAGATAAGTTATAATTATGATTATCAACAAATTGAGATAAATAACCTCTAGCTATCTGTTCATAAATAGCTTCAAAACTTTCATTAGTCTTATTGATACCATCACCAATGGTCATAACATCTTCAAAATCAGGGAATAATTTCATGAAATCACCTTCAATGTCTTCATCTGGATCTTGGTACTTGTAGAGACTTCCCTTTTGAACGTTTTCTTTCTCTTGTTTGATACGACGAAGAGACCATCTGTAATACATAGATTGTAATGATTGAAGTAAGATCTGTTGTGAATTGTTCTCTTCTGAATTAGTATGATGGGCAAATGATAATTTCATGAAATAAACCATGATGAATTCAGCAACTGTTGAATCTACTCCAATATCTTTAACAAACAGTTTAACATGAGGGAATACTTGTAAGATACTTTCAATATTTGAAACTTCACTTGAATTAATTGACCAACTTTCATCATACTTGTATTTGGTGGATTCCTCTACATTATTCAATGATATTAAATCAAATCCTAATTTCAATCCAAAGATATAACCCTTCAAGATATCATTTAAATCGGAATAAATCATATAATTCGAATTTAATCTCATTAAGAATTGATATGAATTATTTTGAAACATTTGTAATTGTCTTTGGGAGATACTTGAACAAGTTATTGCCGATTCAAGTAGTTGTTGAATTGGTTCAATATCAATTGATGATTCCATAAATGATTTCCATTCTTCAAATAATCCATCAATTGATGATTGTTGATCACGATATACCTTAGGTTTTATAGGTACTTCCAAATCATTGAGTTTATCTAATGTAGTTTCAACAACGATTGGTTCATCGCCACTTATGACTTGTCTAGTGGTTTTCCAAGATTCAATTAACTCCTGAGCAAACTTCTTTTGATCATCGTAGACTTTAAACATAACATATTCTCTAATGGCGGGATCATATGGTGAACTTGGAACATACAATTGAATTAATCCACATGAAAATAACACCCATGCTTGACCTAATGATTGAACTGTTACTTGATCTAATAAGATTAATGATGGAATTAAATAGCTTTCAAATGTTTCCTTAACTTCCAATGATTCGATTAATGGAATTAACCTTTCCATGGAACCTTTAATATCAACCTCCAACAACTCAATCACTTCATTAAGTTCTTCCTCATTCATACA
The DNA here is from genome assembly GCA_001655755.1 of Hemisphaericaspora haegerdaliae. Taxonomy (NCBI): domain Eukaryota; kingdom Fungi; phylum Ascomycota; class Pichiomycetes; order Serinales; family Debaryomycetaceae; genus Hemisphaericaspora; species Hemisphaericaspora haegerdaliae. The sequence continues at coordinate 13,560 of LQHL01001630.1, forward strand.
ACTTCTATGAGCTTCTAATACTTTAATAAACCATTCAATTAACATCTTCTTAAATACAATCTTCTGGTCATTCAATATGGATGGAGAGTATTCAATAATAGCCCTCGAGATCTCCTTCATATCGGCATTTGTTTGATCAATCAACTTACCTGATACATTATTATCTATATGCATTGATTTATTAAGTAACGAAATAATCAATTCACAATTGAATAATGTTGAAACTTGAGATGATGAATTACCTTCATTCCAAAGACTTTCAAATATTGATGGATACGGTTCAAAGTTCTTCTTCTTAACTAATGACATGACTGATCTATTGGAGAAATTATACAATTTAACCAATTCATTTGAGGAACTACCAGTGGATGTTTCAATGAAGTTACAAACATGAGTGAAATCATCTTGGAATTGATTATTACGTTTATCAACCAACCCTTGTGAAACATCACGTAATTCATTAATCCCCTTTGCAATCCTTTCAAATATTTGTTGAAGTTCTTCTGGAGAATATTCATCATTAATTATAGCATCATGTAATTCAATTACAAATTGAGTGATATCAGCCACTATTTGTTTCGATTCATGGAATTGTTCCTTAGATACCACATCAAACTCTTCAATTAATTCATATAATTTGATTAGATTGTTCCATGCTTGAGGGGATTGTGGATATATACCACGACTCTTATCCCATATGACATTCATAGACTTCCCTGATTTCAATACCAATTGATTTGAAAATGATCCAATTGTAGATTGTAATTCATGTAAATGTTCACTTATAATTGATGATGATGATGAATATGTTTCATACCATTTGATTAATAATTCTTGATATACTCTTAATTTAGATTCATTTTGATCTTGAGAAGTTTCAATGATACCTTTCCAAAGAAGTATTAACTCATAAAGTGGTTGATAAACCAGTTGTTCAAATAACCCTTTCTGCAATGAATGGTTGAAAGTACTCATCACGTATTCATAAACTCGTTTAACAAATTGATATATTTCAAGTCTTGGTGGATGTTTAATATTTCTACCTAAATTGAACCCAGCTGATCTTTCCAAGTATGATAAATCATGAATCTTCTTATTCATACAATCATATTCTAATTTGTCAATTATATCTTTCATTTCCAATAATCCATTCATAACTTCCATAATCATCGTGGGTTCTTCGGATTGAATATTCTTATGACTTTGAACTATTGATGCAATAAGATAGACATTAATCAATGGATGCATGGATTGATACCTTCCGAAGTTTACATCCCTTCCGATAATCCCTTTGGTGATATCATCTGATGGTTGATACATTTCAAGAAACTTTGAATATACTGAATCATCCAACAGTTGTAATGTCTTTAAAACCAATTGTGAATTTTCTTTATCTGTTGATGTAAACTCAGTTGATGTTTGAAGAAGTTGTTCCCATGTCTTAACGATTGTTAAATCAATCAATGGAATGACACTCATGAGTGAACTGATTGAACTGGTAGCTGTACTACCCCAATTACAAATATCATTGATTAAACTAAATGGTCTCATATTGGTATCTCTACTGAAATCAAATGAACCACATGGAACGACCGCTTGTTGGTCTTTCACTGTAATCATCTTCAGGTCAAACTCAGTAATTCTATCATTCAAATTCTCCATATAAACTTCAATACCTCTATTTCTCATGGCACGAGACAATTCACCATATTTAGGATCCATAGTTAAAAACAATCTGAAATTAGGATGTGGTTCAAGAACTCTTGGTTGTCCATCAGCTAAACTACATTCATTGATAATTAAACTTCCATTAGTTTCCAATAATGAATTCAATCTATCCAATACCGAAGGTGAACATAAATTGGCATTATCTAAAACTAACCAATTACCCTTTTCAACTGCTTGAACTAATAATCCATCAAACCATTCAAATCTTGCATTTGCTTGTTCTTGTTGTTGATGTTGTTGAATCTTGACAAGTAGGTTGTTCGATGTTTCAATCAATTGATTGAGATCTTCATTTGTAGTATAATGATTACCAAAATCAATAAACAATTCATGGAATTTCTCATAAGTTTCAATATCAATTGTAGTATTCTCAACATATTCAATCAATGTCAATGACTTCTTTAAGATATATTCAGAAATCCCTGTCAGTCTAAGATTATTAATTGATAAATCAACAATCACTTGGTAAATCTTCCCGGTCACGGAATTAATCTCTCTTGATAAATCAACTTGTTCATATCCACCTAAAATATCCATTGAATCAACATCGCTATTCATGGAAAATTCATCTAATTTAACTCCAATGGTATTAGCCAAGAATCTAATTAAATTAGTCTTACCTGAATTAGTAGGACCAGTCAAAATCAAAGGAATATTATGATTTATACATCTCATGGCAGTTTCAATGATCTTATAATTACATTGTAAAGGTAATAAAGTATTCTTTCCTCCACTAGTATATTGAACCATGTCTTCTCTTGCTATCAATGAACCATTACATTGAACATATGAATCAGATATAAAGAAATAATCATCTCGAAGTTGTAATTGACCAAACACCGATTCAAACAACTTTGTAGCCCTTTGTCTATCTTCACTAGATCTAAATCTTTGTATGATAATCATTTGAAAGAAATCTCCAAGTTCAATATCTTGACAGATATTCCCACGACTATAAACACTTAACCATCTTAATGAATCACGTAAATTGAATTCCCATGGTGTACCATTCATCCCCCACAATTTCTTAATCACGACTTCTTCTTCTAATTTACTCATAAATGAAATCAATTTCTCGCATTTCTCAGGTTCAATCATGGGGTATAAATGTTGTGAAATCATATTAAGATCTTCAGCCTTTAAGGTGTCAACATAAACAACTGTGAAACGATTAACAAATGATTTAGGTAACCCCTTTCTACCACCACCTTGATATTGAGGATTTTGAGCGGCGAATACTGTGAATTTGGGATGTCTCTTGAACAGTTTATCTAATTCAGGGATATATGCTTCACCACGATGATCCAAACATGCATTCAAACCTTCTAAGACTGATTGTGAAGCTAAATTCATTTCATCCAATAATACCCATTCACCTCTTTGCATAGCTCTAAGGAATGGAGCATCTCTCCAAACAAATTCACCAGCTTTCCCACCTTCTACGGGGGCATCTGAACCGAATAAATCAACTAAATCAGTTTGTTCAGATAAATTGATACGTATCAATGGATTACCGGTTGCTTGGGACAATGCAGTAATTAAACTGGTCTTACCTACCCCGGGACTACCTTCCAATAGAATTGGTTTATGTACTTGCATGGCTCTTATGACTCTCATGGCGTTGGTTGCTGTTGTAGGAGCATCTAAATTGAATGATTTGTTATGGTTCGAATTTTCAATTATTGGAATTGAAAATGATCCTGCTGATAATTGATGTTCAGTTGATGATACTTGAGAACTATTTGATTCGAAACTTGCTAGATCATGGTTGGCCAACTTAGCTAATTGATTCATACATTCAGCTTTTATTCCATTCAATCTTGATTCATTCTCAGCTAAATAAGCAGTATTATTAGTCCCCAAGGCATCAATGAAAACCATTGATGCACCATGATATAAACAACTGTATGGATCTAATTGGGTATCACATGAATTTATAAATTCAACCCAAGCTAAAATATCACGTAATGATATAATACCATTATTAGCATGTCCACCACTACCAAATTTTTCACCATACCATTTTGAAAATTCAACAATTGAATGAGTTAATTCTTGATGAGTTAATTTAGCTTGAACAATTTGTGTGACATCATTAAAATCTTCCATTGACGGGACCCAAATCTCAGTAAATCTATTTCTTAACGCTGGTGAAAGTTCTTTCTTTCCATAATCACCACCAGGGTTCATTGTAGCAAAGAATTGAAAGTCCTGGGTGGCAGTTATAAATGAATCATCGGAACTAGTGCCCTTTTCAGCCAAAAGTAAACTTCTTTCTGGTTCTAATACTGAATTCAATCTTTCTAATACTGAATCATCAGCTAATGAGATTTCATCCAATAAAAAGAAATCACCTTGTTTCATGGCTCGTATTAATGGACCATCATTCCATTCAAAAAGCAGAGATAAACTCTTTTGACCTTGTTCGATCTTTTCAATGGTTTCTGTGAACTCCAGTGGCACATCTTCCAATTGTTTATATTGACTTAATAAGTTATCCAAAGTGAATTCATCGGGAATGGCAATATTCATGTTTTCAAATAATCCAATTAAATCATTAATTAGATGTCCTTGAGTTTCAAATTTATTACGTACTGGTCTTTGAGCACCTAATAAATCACCAGTTTCAGTATTTTGATGAGCATTGACGGTGATTAATTCCTTATTCAAAAACTTACTTATGACTTGACAAACAGTTGTTTTCCCACATCCAGTTTCACCAACTAATAATAATGGTTCCTTATACTTAATTGAAGTGAATACCAATACGGCAAGACGACGCATGGCCTTGGTCCAAACAATTGATGAATCACTATTGAAGATATGTTCAATTTCAATTTCTAAACTTTTATAATATGAATCCATATCCAATTTAACCTTCATTACTTTCTCCAATGTCCTCTGAACAACTTCCTTTTCATCTTCCTTTCTGACTCGCTCAGCTAAGATCATATACCCATTAGCTGCTAATTGTTCATACCCTACGGCATCTCTCATTGCCCAACGGAATAAATCTCTCAAGGTAGCAAATGAATTCTTCTGTTCAAATAATCTAGTTGATTGTCTTTGAATAGATAATTGTCGATATACTTCGACAATCTTTTTCCCATAACTAGGAGCAATTTGACAACGTTCTTTTAAAATGATTTCTAATTCGTCTTGAGGGATATCATCAAAATGCAATTCCAAAAATCTATTCCTAAATGCTCTACTCAACACTTTTCTACCTCCGTATAATCCAGGAGGGTTCTGAGTGGCAAATAACATAAAATCAGGATGTGGTTTAATGATCTCTTGAGTTTCAGGAATGAATAATTCACGATTATCGTCCAATAATCTATTCAACGCTTCCAAAACATCTGTGGGGGCAAGATTCAATTCATCCAATACAATCCAATGACCCTTACGTAATGCTTCCACTAATACCCCTTCTTTAAATACTAATTTCCCACTGGAATTGGAGATATAAGTACCTAAATATTCTTGTAAATCAGTATGTTCATGATTATTAATTCTAACGAACTTGTGTCCGGTGATATTGGCTAAATAATTAATCATTGATGTTTTACCAGTTGATGTTGGACCTTGAATTAACACGGGGAATCTTCTACCGGCAGTTGCTCTTACTAAATTAAGCATATTCTTTTCAACAAATGGGGTAATGATATAATGAGGTTGCGGTACAACTTGTTCAGGACCATGTTTCATCCAATAATGTCTAAATTGAACATATTCAGCTGAGCCAGCGGCAGCGGGAGTAGGTGGGATTTGTGTCATTACTGAATTGGCATTCTTTAATCTTCCAATGGTATATTTCATAATTAAAGGTTTCAAGATATCTTCGGATTTCTTATCTAATAAAGTTAAGAATGACATTGAGAATCCTTCATATAATGATCTTCTCAATCCATAAATCCCAACGATGTCACATACATATGTCAAAGTTCTAGTTAAAGTACGGATACTAAAATGAGGTCTTTGATTAGCACCATCAACGATTTTATTCAGTTGGGCTAAATCCTTGGCATGAAGATATAATTCGGCAATATCATTCCCAATCCATTCATCACCAATTGAATATCTTCCAATATATTTATCAATGATAGTTAATAAGTCTTCAATATCTTCATCGGGTGAACGAACGTAAATTTCAGTAAATCTTGATCTAATACTAATTGGTAAATCACGTTTCCCAACATCAGTTGAAGGATTCATACATCCAAAGATTCTAAATTCTTCATGGGCCCTTATGGATTCAATATCTCCTCTTTCAGTTAATAAGATTGATCTTTGATTAATTTCATCGGCCAATAAATCAGCTATACTTTCCAAAGTGTCGGAAGTAGCTAAATTCAATTCATCCAATAATAACCATTCACCATTTCTAACGGCTTTAACTAATGAACCTTCAACGAAATTGAACACAAATGAATTATCTAATGAAGAAGCTTGGATTTCAAATTCATTAATCTTAGTTTCAAATATGTTCCATTGATCTAATAAGATTGTCTTCTCAAATGATTTCAACTTCCGTTTCTTTCTTGCACTGGTGCCATCTTGTTCAGGTTCTGATTCTGGTTCAGATAAGATATCTTTAGCCATACGTAATGCTTCTCTCCATAATTTAATAACATTCTTCCATTGTGCCTTGTTGAAACATTTCGATAACACCTTTGAAAACTTTTCATTCTTCTTTTCTGAAAATGTAGCGATAAAGATCGTTTCAAATGATTCTTGAATGGGGATAGCAACGGTTTTAGTATTAACTGGTTTATACCCACCTAATAAATCACCAACTTCAGTTTGTTGTGATACATTTATAACAGTTATTTTCTTATTCATTAATTTAGCCATTTGTTGAACTATGGTGGTTTTACCAGTACCGGTTTCCCCGACCAAGAGAACAGGCTCAACCATATCCAAGGCTACTCCGATTTGTTCCATTAATCTAAGAGAATGATTAGTTCTGGCAAAGGATCCTGAGGAACTGGTTCCCCTTCTCAATGTCTTGTCGGCCTGAGTCTTTTTCATCATTGCTCTACCAATTTTCAATTTTTCATCATCATTAATAAACATAGGAACATGTTTAGTTAAGAATAAATTAATTCTTGAAGTTGGGATTTCCAAGGTTTCACCAATGACATTAACTAACGGTTTTAATGCTCCTGGTTCAGTAATTGAACTTCCAAAACAATCAACTGCTTCAGCAAAGATATTATCATAAATTGACGATTCTAATAATTGACTGGAATCGGTAATCCCTTGAGTTTGAAACATATTATTACATCTTGAACAAAATTTCATTAAATCTCTAAATGATATGACTCTTGGATGTGAACCTTTATTTAATGAAATAAATGAATTAAGTGAATAAATTCTTAAGATTTCTTGATAACATTTTATAAATGGAATTATAAACTTTTCAAGTATGGGGAATTTAGTCATCAAGATATTCTTCAAGTCTACTTCATTAGGGATTTCAACATGAATCAATTCCCATAATCTCATTCCAATCAAATCAGGAATTGTCTCACTTTGTTGTTTAGAGCTATCACCACTGGTTCTAATAGTTGAAAACAATTGAAATCCATTCTTGGCCTTAATAACTTCTCCTCTACTTGGAATACTTAATTCTCTCTTTTCCAATAATGTTAATAACACCGATAACACTTCAGTGGGGGCCTTATCGATATCTTCAATAAATACCCATTTACCTTCTTGAACAGCAGAGGTTAACACTCCAGTTCTCCATTCAAATGTACCTGGTTTATCACCAGATGCATAAGTACCCAATAATAATTTTGCATCTGTTTGTTCACCAAGATGGATCTTAACTATTGAATTTGAATATGACATATATTGAGCTAATTGATTTATTAAAAATGTTTTACCTGCTCCTGCTTTTCCATATAACATTATTGGTTTATTGATTTGAATATTATGAGCTAATTTCTGTAACACTTCAACTGCACTTTTAGTTGGAACGAATCCGGTGTTGTTTTCAGTAGTAGTAGTAGTAGTTGATAATAATTGAGGAACTAATACTCCACATATAGATGTAATCAATGGTGATAAATCAGTTGGTTCAATAACTACAGTATTCTTTGAGTCGATTGGAGTAGGGGTATCTAAGGGTAAACTTAAAGAATTAGTTATTCTCTTAGCTTCCAACAATGCAATAAATGAATAATCAATTTGTTCATCACCTTCATAATTTGATTTCAAATTATTAACATTGACATGAGTTGAGATCATTTTATTTTTGGAAGATTCAGAAGCTTCCAAATAGATTGAGATGATTTGAATGGCAAGGAACTTACTGACGTTGTAACTATCGTCGTTGCCACTCCTTATGATTTGATATAATAATTCTGGTTTGATAAATGATTTAAATCTATGAGTATCAAATTTCAAAATTCTATAAAATGACAACAAAATCGATTCCAATTCA